>NW_022261601.1:99387-113035 GCF_009602425.1 Actinia tenebrosa
GTATTGTAAAGTTGTGTGAATTTTTCAATAAATTCTTTTGTCAAAACCACTTGCAATCTGATTCATAGCTGAGCGCCTTGCCGCCGGTTACATAAGGAGTCAATTCTTTAATAAATACTGAAGAAATCCTTCTGTACTTATTACTGATACTTACAAGGATAAGGTGCAGCTGGCATTGATGGCAGTTCAAAGGCATGGATAAAAAGAATTAGATCATTTTTGTGATGCAGATTTTCACAGTAGACTGTGTGGTAAAAGCAACAAAAAATATAGATTAATCAAAATAAAAACAAGCCCTGTCTCTGCATTTGAAATTAGATACAAAAATGCATAATGTATTTTTCACAACTTCTTCCCACAGATAAATGGAGAGAAATTTATGGGAATTGAATGACAATTCAATTAGGTCATGGGGGTGGGGATTTGAGGGGGGAACAATTTTTAAAATCAACTGTAAGCGGGGGTATGTACATTTGTTGCAATTTCAAAATAGTGGCTCTGAAGGAACTTTGTAAGGGGGTCCATATATTTGGGGGGTGGGGGGGGGGGGTAAAATTTGTACAGTTCTTTTTTTCCAGAAAACCACTGCCCCTGCTGGTACATAATAGGGACCTTAAGCTGTAGGACGGCAACGTTGGCGACAACGTTGGCAAAATTGAGGCGCTTCAACCTTCTATTGTATTATTATTTTGTGTTTACCTAGTATTTTACTCAATAAGCATCCCCGTTTTAGAGTGAAATGTTGTCTTTTGGGAGCGCTTTACTTATAAAAAAAATCAGCAAAGATAAGCTTTTGGCGTAGCTGTTCTCTTTAGTACGTAAAAATAGGACATTTCACGTCTTACTTTCAGCATAAGACGGCAATGAGCAATTAGTGCTATTGTATGTTTGCCGTCGTCGTGGTCGTTGCTGTCCTGCAGCTTAAGGTCCCTAATAAACGATCAGTCCCTAAGAAATATCTATAATTGATATCTTTTTATTAGGAAAATTCTTTTTTGTCTTTTATTTATTAACCATAATAGAAAAACAATGTTAACAACATATTATAGTCATATTAATTTTTTTTAGATCAATGTGAAGGCACAAAACCCTTTCCAGCCTCCTTAATAAGATCTAAGTATTCTAGGTAACGCGGCGCGCGTAATTTTACACCCAGCTGCTGCTCCATACCAAGCGCCGACATAATTTGGATAGCATAGTTTGGCATTCAACCATAAAATTTTATGATCCATGTTTGGCGGTCAAGTATTACTACTCAGTAAGACGAACAGTACTGGGTTTCATTTAGGACCAGAACAGAAATTCCAACATTCCAAAAAGACAAATAATGAATACCTTGGATAACCACACAAGCTTACTAAAAAAATTATTTCATGCAAACATCCACCCTCTTACACACGGAATTCAGTTCAGAAAACATTTACAAGCATTAATAAACTCTGACAGAACGTAGTTGGGGATTTGTCAGATAGTGAAACCCACAACATTACTACACATTTTATACTCACATTCAAAAGCCCTTTCACTGTAGTGACTGCCATCAATGGCTATTGCAACCCTTCTTTCAGTCATAGTAAGATATTCTAAGATGAAACGAAGTCAGAAACTTGCAAAAATGAAGTCTGATAGTAGCGTAACCGGAGACAAGTAGTAGGTGCTGGAGACTAAAGGCGACTCGTTTCGACTCGATCGATATCGCGTGACAAGTTGTCACAATGGGGACTTACGGAATTTAACCGACTATTTTCCGACCACTAACGTTGCCGATAGATATCTGTATTCCTTCTCTTTTTGTTGGCATAAGAATCTATATATTGCTAATTTTTAAATTAAAAATTTGGCAGCTCATATCCTATTATGGGATTATAGAAAATTAGAAAATTCAGTGATAAAAGGGTAAGTACTTCATGTATTCCTGATTATAATGTCCTGGCGGTATGCTTTGTGTAATCGTGCATGGTGACGCTCTCCAACTGTATCCTAGTGCATCCAACTGTATCCTAGTGTATCCTCTGTATCCCAGTGTATCCACTATATCCTAGTGTATCCAGTGTATCCTAGTATATCCACTGTATCCTAGTGTATCCAGTGTATCCAGTGTATCCAGTGTATCCTAGTGTATCCTAGTGTATCCTAGTGTATCCTAGTGTATCCAGTGTATCCTACTGTATCCACTGTATCCTAGTGTATCCTAGTGTATCCAGTGTATCCTCTGTATCCTAGTGTATCCACTAGGATGCAGTGGATACACTAGGATACAGTGGATACAGTGGATACACTAGGATACACTGGATACACTAGGTAAAGGTAAAGGACAACCCACACAGAAAGTTTCATACTTCAGTTTATTGTTCATTTTTACACAATGTACACACATATAGATCCTTACTGACCAAATGATGCTTGGTTCCAGTACAAAATGGGACGTGAGGTGCAAATTACAATTTCCAATTAAATTTACAATTTGATCAAATCAAACAAGAAATTGCAAAGTATTTTTGAAATTTTTTAGACATGCTAGCTCAAACAAAACATGTAAACCAGAATTTATATTAAAATACTATATTAATAACTAATAATAACAATACTGATAGCTTTCTTGAAAAAATGGAAACAATATTTAGTAAAAGAAGACAGAAAACTCAAACTAATCCATAAGGAATTGCCTATTGAGAGTTAACAAAACCCATTTTAGAAGCTTGTTGTGGTGGAACAATAGACACTGGAACCTCGGAATGGTGTAGACAGAAATCACTAACGCTTCCGACTAAAGTACGGCGCACAGTGCCCATGCCTCTACTTCCCATTATGATTTGATCAGCCTTCTGGTCCTTGGCAATGTTGCAAATAATTTCTCCAGGATCCCCTCCCTCTTTAAACAACCTGCACTTAAACTAAAAAAACATGACAGGTTTTAATTGATAAGATAAACTTTTTATTGCCGTGATAGTTAGGAGGTTATTTACAAATGGATAAATTATATACTCATAAAGAATATTCTCCATTTCCTTTATTAGGGACCATTCATTATTTATCAGAATGGGAGTGGGGGGTAAAAGTGAAAAACTAATCAAAAAATCTTTTCTCCAGCCCCCAAAACGAAACAAACAAAAAAAAAGGCAATTGGATCAAGATTTGAGCAAAACATAGGCTGGGACTATGTGGGATTTGGACCCTTATGGTAACATTCATAATCCTTTTTCATAATTTCATAGTTCATTTTGTTGGGCTTATAATAAACACTATTATTTATGGTGATGTACGTGACTCTCAATGGAGTTTTCAACAAGAAAAAGAATTTGTATAAAATTATGCTCTTTTATAGTATATATAACATAATGATGTGAAAAAATTAATGGTTTCTTACCTTCTTCTCAGAACATTTATTCTCATAATACTCCATCACCTTTTTGGCATCATCCAAAGTCCTTTTCATGTGTTTTTCCCAGTCTTCTGGGAAAGCAAAGCCATCTAAGAAAAGAAAGATAATTAGATTCTTTATCATGATATCAGCTGAATAGGCCATTTTGGCGTAATGATTTCCCATTTCTGAACATTATTCTCTCGAGACAAATATACAATTCTATGTTTCCCTATTTATGTGCAGTCTTCTCATTCGAAACTGTTAAACAATGAAATGATACTCTAGGGAATGACACATGATCTGTAATATTTAAAACATTACACCCAAGGCAAAAAAGTTATAATTGTAATGATGACTGTACATTTTAATGTCAACAAATATCAACAAGAAATTTCTGTTGTCCATTATTGAAAACAGTTTCACACCTCATGGAATCACTTATTTAATCATTATTTATTGCCCTGGAGTGTGTGCATTGTGGGATAGGATAGGTGTTGTAAAAATACTCTTTTGTACAAGATCAAAAAATATAATTATTCTAACAAATTCTAACATGGTATTTTTAACTTTTACTTTTCCACATGGGGGTGGGGGTGGGGGTGGGGCAGGGTGGTTCTAAACTCGAATCCAGAACAAAAATAACATGACACCCACAACTTTTATTCAGTGTGTAAACAAAATGAACAAAAAATAAAATAAGCAAGGTTTTGCACAAAATACTTACAAGGATAAGGAGTTGGAGGAGCAGAATATGGATCATACGCGTGCACTAACAGCACCTCGTCATTTGGTTTGTGGAGTGACTCATTATACCCTGCGAGTTTGAAAAACTTGGATTTAAAATACTACAACAAATCAACTTATTAAATTCCGCAGTAAATACAACGCTATTTAAGTAGAACTATTTTAAGTCCCTGGAAAATTTCCTTGTTTCTTCATCACTGAATTTCAACTTTCTCTTTACTTGCGTGACCCGAGATAAAGACTTCTGCAACGTGTGAAGGGTGCCGAAACCAAATGTTTAAACAATTTCCAATCCAATTCTCAAGGAAAATGAATATATTCAAGAATAATAAGTACATTTTATGTACTTTTTCAGCTTTTCTGAGCATTTAATGCCCTCCATAACGCTAAAGATTTGAGTATCTGGATTCGCTGTTAATGGTGACTGAAAATTAGAAATATGCCTGACCAAAAATTTTCATTATAAAGCTAATGTCTACATGACGTCCTGGTACTTACAATCAAATGCTCGCTCGCTGTTTTTACTCCCGTCTACGGGGATAACGACTTTTCTTCCTTGTTTAGCTTCAGCCATTTTTTCTGTTTGATTTGGTTTCGATTTTGTGGCGAAAAGTCCTAATCGCGATAATATAGTTTAGACCTAGGCAAGATAGAACGCACGATCGAACAGTCACTAGGGCCGAGTGCATCCGAGTAACATAAAAAATCATGCCTAAAATCATGTCACCACAGGATACCCAAATACGTGGATAACTTTGTGCAGTGTTGCATGCTATTAGTTTGGAATGTTTATAATAGACCTCCTCGGGTCCGACGTAATGTTTTCCCATTTCTTGATTTCTTTTACAAGTAAATGTAAGCAAAATAACATTGGGATTTGGAGTCACCTATACGAGGTGAATTTATTTCTATTTTTTATTAGAGCACCAGCTATATATCTGTTCTGGGGGAGGTGGGACTCCCATATATATAAGGGTGGGGATGTCTGAAATTTTGACAATGAATCTAAATAACCCGAGTTTCAGGCCTAAGGTGGCCCCGAGTCCTGTCCTGTTTGTTGTGCTAACTAAATGACAGAAGACAGATAATGAAATGCAAAAAAAATATCCTGAATTACAACTGTCTTTCTGACAGTCATAATTTAATCTCAGGCATCTTATTGCTTCAAAAACACCCAGAGGTAGTGGCTTATTACTCTTTGTTAGTCCTTTTAGATTTGCAACACTCTAAGAGGTACAGCAAGCATCCCACACATCTATTTCTTTTGTTTTCAAAGTTTCATTGGTGCTATTTTGTAATAATTAGTTATTTAGTACTATTTCACAGATACATGTATGGTTTAATTGCACTTCAACTCAACTGGAATTTTTACTGATATCAATCCTCCCTCCACCTCCCCTCACTGATTCACACACACACACACACATGTACTACAAATCAAACTTCTATTGTACATCCTTGGGTTGGTGTGGTGCAGATAGAAAAAAAAATTGATGATTGCTGTGTAGTAAAAGAGGGAATTAAAACAAAAACACAAAGATGAAACCAGTGTACAGTTTAATTAATGACTCTTTTGAGTAAAAACACCTCATTTAACTAAATTTCAGAAACAGAACAAAATTCTCACAATATGTAATTCACATAAGCCGAAGGCCCCATCTACATGTTCCCAAATATTCTTTTAAATGATTTTTTTCTTTGCAGTTCAGTCTTCTGTCCACATGTATCCGATGAATACCTACACCACTTAAAAATACAACTTTTTGAATATGGATAGAGTGGAGGGGCAAAAAAGATTTGAAAATTTGTGCAGAAGGACACTTGCATGCATTACGGCATCATTTACTACCACAACCAAAATCCCTTGAACACTTCCTTCTGTTCGCTTACTTAGCAGCAATTGCCTTACCATTGTCATGAGGGAATACAAATTTGATTAAGAAAGGAAATTCACCATGCATCTTGGTAGTGGTAGTAAAATGACGCCATTATGCAAACGGCCAAAATGTAAATATCAGGTCAGGTGTGGACAGGCCTGAGTGTGATTTTTATTTTGATGACGTCAAGAAAAGTCAGTGGCACGCGTTATTTAATAAAATTAAAAACTCGAAAACTATGTGGTCAAATATCTTTAAATTTCTACAGTTTTTCTTCATAGAATGATAAGGCAACTGATGCAATATGAAAAATATTTGGACTACAGCAAACTTTTTATCATGGAAAATGAATATTTCTTTAATATCTTGGTTTCTGTAGTCACAATTTTAATATGACACTGCCATATAATAGGTAACAAAACAAACTTTCATATTATGCAGTCTAAAAAAGATTGACCACCGGAAACTCGAGATTTTAATTGTTCAATGGCAAAAAGGGCCCGTTTTGTGGCGGACGTGTCGTTGCTATGGTAACTAGTCACGTGATCATTTTCACAAAAAATGATTCCTAAACTCATAGACTTTAATATGGTGAGTGTATCAGATATCAAGATATAGATCTGTATTTGCTATAAAATAATTTCTAATTCTATTACTCTAAAGCCCGGAACTACATGAAGCCTCCTTAAATCTCATACAAAATATGGTTCTTGCTTTGATAATCTACTTACCACAAAAAATTAAAAGAAAAAAATGACAACACTTTTAGGATACAAAAAAATCTACATATAATCCTTAAAAACAACAAATATTCTATTGTTTTTAACTTTCCGGACTTTCACATAAAATATGATTTACCAAAAAGAAAAAAAAACGGACCAAACTGTGTTATTTTATACCACAGTAAAGAATCCAAACTCATACCATAATAATGGATGAATAAGGCCAAATTAAAAATCAATCTGTCTTTACCGGTGGAATGACAGTCACTGGAACATTACTGTGATGCACACAGTAATCACTAACACTACCCATTAATGTACGTCTGACTTTGCCACAGCCTCGAGAACCCATAAGAATTTGATTGGCTTCTTGATCTTCTGCTAATTGGCAGATGGATTCACCTGCTTTACCACTTCCTTTATATAGCTTACATTTCAGCTGAAAAATATGAACTATAAGTTAGGGACTATAAGTTTAGAATAATTTCAGGTCACGCGTCATTTCCTAGTGTATCATTTCTTTGTTTGACGATTGCGCATGAGAAGACAGGCATGACAGGCCTTAAACAAAGAATCTTATTCAAAAGAAATAACGTATGGTCTGAAATGGGAAAACATTACGCCAGAGCTAAAAAGGTCTATCTACGTGGAATATCATACAGAAATTAATGACCCTTCTTCTCTCAATGAAACAAATATTATAACCCCACCCAATTTTTCTTTCAGTCATCTTCAGTGGACAAACTTTTGATTGAATGGGAAAAAACAATGATCTTTCTTTCAAGCTGTGTAAAAATATTCTAGCCTCAGAATAGCCTTTAGAATACCTATTGGGAAAACCATAGGACCTAGAGAGTAAGCGTTAACAGAGCAAAGGGGGATGGGCCAAAGGAATCCAGAGGAGGGCCATTAAATTTCTACTCAGTCAAAAAGGGGGTCATCAAATATTTCATACTACACCTTTTGCTGTTCATTAACCGCAAAGGAATATTCATTCAAGCGAAAAAGCATTATCATTAGCGCGAAGAGGCACACAATAACGCGAACGGAGTTTCAAGAGCGCGATGGAACTTTCATTAAGGAATTTAGCATAACATTGGACAATCATGAATATGTTTGTGCAGGTTCATTAGTGTTTTCGAAGTTTCATTAGCGCCTTTGTGCAATCAATAGACAAAACCACACATTCAATAACGGTTTTTGGACATTCATTAGCGCAATACATTATTACTTTACTTTTTACACGGGAATTGTAGGATTTTAGCTTACTTTACATTTTTTACAACCCATGAATATATAGAAAACATGACGTTAGGTATAAATATCAACTCACTACCTAAAATCCTACAATTCCCGTGTAAAAAGTAAAGTAATAATGTATTGCGCTAATGAATAATGYTYTTCRCTTSAATGAATATTYCTTTGCKGTTAATGAACAGCAAAAGGTGTACTTAAAGAGAAGGGACAAGAATTGGACAAATTTCAAGTGGAGGGTCATTTTTTTATGCAGAAATTCTTACCCCTTGTTGTTGACACTTTTTACCATAATAATCAATAATCTTTGCTGCATCAGCAATGGTTTGATCTACAGCTTTGTTCCATTCATCTGGTAAAACTGTCCCTCCATCTGTGGATTAAACACTTAATCTCACAAATCTATGAAACAAGAGTGTTAATTAAGTGAGGACATCCTTATATCCAATAAACTAAAGATAATGACTATTAATAAGACATTTATCAAAGATACTCTTTTAAAATGCTCAGTCCTAATTGATGCGCAGTAAAATATTTGGATATCTCTTAAGTAAATATAAAGAACCTTCATTTTTTACTGTTTATGCTTGAAAATTTTATTATTTCTGTTAAGCATGCACAGTTGTAAGAAATAATGGCTCTGGGTACGACATTGGTATATATATATAATATATATATATACACACAATAACAATAACAAATTTCTCACATGCTGATTGGTTATTTCTTGTCATCAATAAGAGGACAGACAGATAAAGCTGAGGTCAACAAGCGTGCACTCTTTTCGTTGGTTGTTTTGATTGCTAAAAATGAGAAGTTTTTTTCGTTTTTGTTATCGTAAAAAACAAATAGACATCAGTTTTTTATGTGTCTGTCCTCTTAGTGATCATAAATTTTGTCATCACATTGTCAAAGTAGTATGCGGATCTACTGTACTTTGACAATGTGATGACACAATTTATCAGACACATAAAAAACTTATGTCTATTTCATGTTGAATATATGGACCTATGGACCTTACTTACAAGGGTATGGAGAAGAGGGGACTGTCGGAGGTTCTTGTACATGAAGAACAAGAAGTTCATCATCTTTCTCATGAATATGATTTCTATACCCTGAAATGAAAACATCACATTATTGGGAGTAAACTGCTAGCTTAGATATCATAATAAGACAGGAATACAGATAAATTACGAAAAAGAAAGGATTTCTTGACTATTCAATAAACCAATTAATCTTTATATCACAAGGATAAATAATGCTGATTCTCATAATATGCCTACAGTGCAACTACTACGACAGGGGCCTCTTACACCATCTAGAAAAGAAAGTAACCAATTAAAATGTAGAATGAAAGCAATGCATTCCACTAACTTTGGGTAGTGGGGCCAATCAGAAACCTAGAGTGTACACTGTACAAGAATTGGTAATTTGACCCTGATGTTACATGTAAACAACTAGATAGCCATTGTCATTTTCGTGTGGGAATAAAAAGATATGTTGAAAGGCTATTGCTCTCTGCTGCTTTCTGATTGGCTCCACTACCCAAAGTTGGAATGTATTGTTTTTATTTTACAATTTGAATGGTTCTTACTGTCTGTGTCCCCAGATATAGTAGTCTCGCTGTGATAAGTTTTACTGCATTTTCAATAGAGCACAAATAGACCCCTTGCAATCTGTCAGAATGCAGCTCAATTTGGAGGACATAACGATAGGTTTTCAATCTTCAGGAGATTGAATTCTTTTGTTTTGTCCCCCAAATTGAGCTGCTTTGACATCATATACAATGGGTCTATAAAGTATAAAATGTAATAGATAACTTGTGCTAAGGGAAATGGTGACCAAGTAATTAAACAACAATTAACTATTATATATCCTCATTACCTACGTACAGTAGCTACCCTCTCCATGCATTTCACAATCATAAATATCATTACTACAGACACTGAATTATTAGCAGCATTACATAAGCTTATTACAGTCGCTGGAGGGAGATGGAATGACAACAACACTTCTTGAGGCATTAGGATACCAAAAATGATGATTTGCTCGAAAAAAATTTTTTTTTGAAATTTAACAACTTCAAACTTTTGTCTTTCATATGCTAGTGAAACATCTTGCAATTTTTGATTGAAAAAGCCATAATTTTGAGACAAATCGAAATCGTGACTTTATCAAGAATGGAAATGTACCGTCATTTGCAATAACGTTGAGTCCAAATGCTCCTTTATCCTTGAAAAAAGATCCTACATTGCGATCATTCAGAACACCAGATAATTTGACAAGTGATAACAAAATGGAAGGCTCAAGATGTTTTGACCAACACCATCGTAGCTCCCTGCAGCTTCCGGCTCCAAACAAAGAAATGCATTTTCCTCAAATTTTTTTTGCCGCTAAAACCTCAACTTTAAAAAGCTAAAAGTCCCTTGGATTTCATTCGATTTTTCTAAAATTTGGAGAGTTTAAGAAGTAATTCATGATCCAAAAAAGTGTGTCTCCGATTTTTGAAATTTAATTTCTTTCCAAAGTTATGACGCTTTTTACTTTAAACAACACTCCAAAAGCAATAGCCAAAAACAGTGAGAGATATAAAACAGATATCAAAAATCTGGGACACCCTTTTTGAGCTTATTATCTCCTGAGTATGTTAAGACATTTCTCGCACACATAGCTTAAAATGTACGTATCTGTTCACTGAGGCATGGTCAAATTTTGCTTTGAGGACAGTAATGTGAACAACAATTTTAAAAATGGTATTTTGAAGATTACTTCATAAACTATGTTTACTCAGCTTTTAGAAAATGTATTCTTTGTTTGTGTTATTTTATAAAGCCAGCGTGTTATTTATGTTTGAGCGTATAGTGGTCATAAATGTATTCTAATACCTTAAATCACAATGAAATTTAGTTTATGAGCTGGTGAAGGCAAGAACAGCTAAATATTACGCTAATTATCTCGAAAGAAGAGAAGTAAGGCTTAAATTTACCCTAAATTCCTATCATTTTAGCCGATGTAAACAAACCGTGACGTCATTATGAAATAGGGCAATTAATAAATTTATATGTAACTACTAGAGTACAAACACTAAAAGTGTGCAACACTTTGCACTATTTAGTAGTAAATAGTGCTAATTAAACAATAAAAAACAATAGGATTAGCATAATTTAGCAGTATTTAGTGGTATTATGTTGCACACTTATAGTGTTTGTACTCTAAATAACTGGAATTACTCGTAACATCGAGGCTTGTTTATACTCAATGATATGATTTTTCTTTTTTGTGTGTGTTTTGTTTCGTGAAAAATATAGCTAAGCTGAAAACATAAATGTTTTAAAAAGTTTGAATGAGAAATTAACTTCTTGCAATGAATTTCAAAGAGAATATAGAAGCTCAGGCGAGCTAACTATAACGAGCTGAGCTCTGCAAGATGGGCAACACGGTTTGAACAAAACAACGCTGGCTGTTAACACCTATTCTCCAACATTATCTCCTTCGCAATAGGAGCTCAACAAGATTATATTTGCACGTTTACACTTGGTATATTCAAAACTAATATTCGTGCAGTGAAACACGAAGAACATGGGGTCTACCTTTCCTGACTAACTTACATTCAAAGGCCTTTTCGCTGTGTTCACTTCCATCCACTGGGATAACAACTTTTTTTTTTGAAGACATTTTCAGTTCTGATTTGCCCTTTTAAAAACTTCTAAGGCACAGATTCGTTATCTCACAGCCTTATAAAAGCTCTCTTAATAATAATAGTATATCCAATAACACTGTCTATATATACGTCACGATGTAATACGATGGCATTCTTAACCTGGCCTGCTACCCACAATGCAACAACCCTTATCGCAAATCTCTGTGACAGTTCTGCAAAATTCCGCTGTTTTTTAAGTTTAAGAATTTATCCCTTTTTATTTAGATATTCAATGAACTAATAAAAAATAGCTGATAAACTGAATTTCAAAAATGTCAACATATCTTTAAGTTGGAAAATCATGAGGTAGATATTCATTCCTTGAAAGCAAATAGAAGCTGCTGGAATGCGCCTTTTCGGGATTGGGAAAATGGGACTTTATGCACTGCCTGGGAATGGGATTCACGAATAAAAAACATGAATTAAAAAATGGCAATGGGATTAAGATTTGAACAAAGCATAGCCTGGGATTCTGGGATTTGGTCAAATGGGGGCTGGGAAATGGATCAGTAGGACTCCCCTTCAGGACCCTTTTCTTCTCTCATCCCTCCCCCCTCGCCATCTTGTTTTGGTAGACGTTTATGTTATTCAACCCTAAACCTTGGTATCTGGCACTATGTTTTTTTCCAAAAATGGCTTGCCATTTCAAGAGCAAAATTTCAGCTTTCGAAAGGGAAGATCTTTAAATATACTTCTTTTACTTACTTTTTTATCTGTCTATACCATCTGTTTTTCCTTCCGTCGCCATTAGTGACTTATATTTACTCACATTTCATTTACAGTTTTAATTGAATTCGACCACCTATATGACAGCACAGTTGGAGTTTGCATTATTGAAAATTAACTGAAGTAGAAAAGAATTCTTTTGATTAAAGCATTTTCTGGTTTGACCTCTTGAATGCCATGTTCTCGCATTTCACACCATTAATATATTCTCTTCGGAATAGGCCGGTTTTTTGTTTGCGTGGTGTTCATATTCATGTGTCTTCTCATGTGCAACCGTTAAATGAATAAATGATACTCTAGTTATTTACTCATGACCTGAAATAGTCAAAACGTTACGCCCAAACTAAAGAAGTCTATTTTTAAACCACTTCATCTTGCCGAAGAGATCATAGTTAACTAACTAGTTAAGCCGCACGGAACTAGCGCTTGATAAAATTCATTCTACGTTTCTTAAATTCTCAATACTACAGGGCATGCATAAGGGGTTTCCATGGTCATTGTAAAACCATGACTTCTTAGTTTGTTTCTGGATTTTAAGTTGGATTCATTAATATTAAACATTTCAATTTTCTTTCTTATTACAAATACCTACATCTGCTTACGTTATTCATAACAAATATTCGAACAAACTCCTCAACTCAAAAGATCTTTCAGTTCATGCGTAAACCCCGAATTACTGATTTTTACATTCAGTATTTAAGGACAAGCTGATTCAGTCGCAAAACTGATTACTTATACATATTTTGTCTTGCTTATGAAGTTAGTTTAAACAAAACCACATCGATATTAATGAAATTCACTTGCTTCGTATTACTTTTTTGGAAACGATCACCAAGAGAACTACAAACTGGATTGTATTGTAACGTAAGCACGAGACCAATAATGCTCTCCGTACTAAATTACTCAGCTCCGGTTGATAAAGAAATTTAATTTTCAATGATTTCACGCTGTTCCCGTACAGTGTCAAACGTTGAAAAATAAATTTATTCGCAATCATAAAAAGATGCATGACGTCTTGAAAAATACTTCGTATCGGATAAGTATCGATTAACTGAGTCAAGCTCTAACAATGGTCATTTCTTAGTAATGTGTTCAAATGTATTCCCTTCACCAAGGAAAAAGATTTAAATAATTTATCAATTTAACCATATATTTGTTCTGTAACCAAGTGTCTAGGAGTTAGAAAACTTAAACGACTTGGACGACTTGGACCAACATGTCAGATTCAGCTCAACGAACCTTTTCAATCTTGTACTTTCTG
>NW_022261602.1:0-16750 GCF_009602425.1 Actinia tenebrosa
TTCATTAATAATTCATTATTTTTCAAAAGGTGTGAAAATGACCCAAAATCGATCAAAACCATGGGCTATAGTCCATGCTTTTTGGCCAAAAACACCCATTTTTCGACATTCATTAATAATTCATGTTTTTTTAAAAGGTGTGAAAATGACCCAAAATCGATCAAAACCATGGGCTATAGTCCATGCTTTTAGGCCAAAAACACCCATTTTTCGAGATTCATGCTTTTTCAAAAGGTGTGAAAATGACCTAAAATCGATCAAAAACATGGTCTAGAGTTCATGCTTTTTGGACAATAATACCCTTTTGTTCAATTATCTTCAATAGACGTTATTAAAGCTTTTTTTCTGGGGGGGGGGGGTGGAGTTGGGAACTAGGGAGGGGAGGTCGTTTTGGGCGCATTAGTCATTTCTGCAATTGTTGCAGATCTTAGGGCTCCGCTTTAATAATGCCTTCTATGTTAGGTGGTATGGCTACAGTTCTTTGTTGATGCTGGTTCTCTGTGTTGTTGGGAAGTCTGGTCTTGTTGACATCCTGTAAGAAAGGGAAGGGCGTTAGTATCTCATTCAGAGTCCAGATTCTTCTCTTTACTTTGCCATTAACTTTGCCCGGTGTTACAGCCAATCACAGCATAGACAGACCAACCAATCACAACTAGCTCCAGTGAAGGTCACGTGAGGTGAAGTGAGAATGAATAGGTGGTCTATTGCTAAATTAAAAAAAAAATTTTTTAAATTATTATTATTTATCTCATAGTGGGTCAGAGGATGCTTGTGTGAAAGATTAACTGTTCTCCCCTAGCGACGGTATTTTTTATGGATTCCTGTTATTAATTAGTGTTGATACTGAGCGATCCCCCTTTGGTACCTGTCAATATGTACCCGATGCCCACACCCTGAGTTGTATAAAGAGGATATTAGAGTGCATTCAGTCAAACTGTTGAATAGTGTACGTCACCTAAATTAGATAAGTTAGTTACTATTTTAGGTGACGTCAACTAAATTTGAAACTACGAGTAAACAGCTACTGAGATCAGGGGGAGAAACTATGGTACAAATGAATGTCTATTTACTCATTCTCTGGTAAAACAACCCCCCGGATTAGCATGACCGTTATTTGGCGAGCTTTTACTATTTTAGGTGACGTCAACTAAATAGTTATCTAAGTTAGATACATTTATCTAACTATTCAAAAGTTTGACTGAATGAACTCTACATAGGTGCTCGGAGATATGAATTTTATCTTTGAGTGAGATATGTAAATTGAACATGGGAAAATAAAATTCGTATCTCCAAGCGGCCATGTAATGTTATCTGTTTATTATATAGATATTGATGAAACTTAAATAAAACAAAAGCTCAAAAATTCTTTATTAAAATAGCAAGCTCATTCAACAGCGATATCTTCACGTGTGAAAGATATGGTATCTTCCACTGGTGAAAGATATCAAGTTTTCGACACTAGAGAAAACCTGGTATTTCATCGATATCTATATAATAAAAAACATATATATCCCCATCCCCTGGTAGTACTGATTATGACCTGTCCCTTAAAACAAAAAATGTGTAACTTTTGAATAGAGGTTTTTCACAATGCATCACGTGACGACAGCCATGTTAGATGACAGGACAATACAATCATTTTATATCAAAATAAGAAATCAATTCCCAAGAGAATAAAGTGATTTTCTTGTTTCATCTAATCAAAGGCAGCCCAAGCTGTATGATGGCCGTGAACGCATGATGGCGCAAAACCTCTACAGCAAAGCAAGTGGGCAATAAAGGGAGCAATCACAATCAACATATTGATCCTAGTCTGAACATTTGCAACTCAAAAAATTGCCCAAATAAATTTACTTATATAGTCACCTAGGTGAAAAGGACGCCACATAGGTAAGATTAGGACGCCAAATAAATCACTGTAATGGGATCCTTTCGTCGATCCCTTCCTCTTTCAGTGAAGTTTTTGTTCGAAGACACGTTACCTTACATAATCAAAATTAGGTTGGGTCCCAGTTTGCATTCCGATTACTTACCGACACCTCAACGACTACTTACCGACACCTCTCCGACGACTTGCGGGTTGATGACAGTTTTATGACTGGTCTGCCTGTGGTTACTTTCGATCGATAATAGCCTAGAAACTAATAGAATCCAATATGGCGGACAACGAAGCTTGAAAATCTTTCTTTTAAAGACATTCAACACAATGCAGGTTTCACAGCCAAATAACGTAAAAATCTATAATCTTTCTGCTGGAAAATCATTACCAGAGGTATGTGAGTTGAGTTGAAACTTGAACATATCTTTGTCTTGACACTTATTTCGAAGTCAGCAGAATTAAATTCAAGCTTAACTTTGTTTAACTTTGACTGCTTTAACTTTGACTGTTCCAGTGGCTTTCAGAACGAAAAAGAAGAACGCTACAGAAGAATGATATCGGTAAGCTACACAAAGACATTCTTTACGAACCACAAAACAATGAATACGGCTGCTTCTTTGTGCATTTGTCGCGTGTTTTCTGTTGTAAATAAACGCAAACATTCTCACGTGCTGATATGTTTGCACGTGGTCACGAAGTCTTATCGAGAAAAATAAAAATAAAAAAGGCTTCAAGTGCAGTTATCTTAATTGAAATATTATTAAAGTGAATGCTATTAAATAACACGCATATAAAAGAGAATTACTCCTGAACTTTTTACATTATATATAAACTTATACTTGATAATACACATGAAGTTGTAGCGGCCATGTTGGATGATTTCCGATTTGTCGTGCGCATCGACATGTCGGCCACGTCTTAAATAATCATCAATGTATTTTATGTAAGAGTTGAATTCTTTTAGCCATTAATGAAATTCCAATACCTTAACTTTTAAAAAGTGACATATTTAAGTTAAGTTACTTATTTTACCCATTTACAGTCAAAGTAAAACCAAAACAAAAAATGGAAAATTACTATTTTCTCTTTTGCCAAGTAAAATCCCTCTAATAATAGTCCCCTTCACCCCTTCACAGTTCTTGAAAGTTAACCATGCCTGTGCATTTGAAGTGGGAACAGCAGTGATAGAGACGTATAAATAATCATCCAAGGTGTTAAAAAAGGTCTCTAACATTGCAAGGTCACGGCCATCCTCGCTTCAATGGATAGGCAGAGTTACCTTTGAAGATGGCATAAGGAACTGTGAAATAAACTATTCT
This sequence comes from Actinia tenebrosa, assembly GCF_009602425.1. The sequence goes on from NW_022261602.1 coordinate 3,199, forward strand.
TTCTTATGTCTAAAATCCTGCTATTTTGAACATTCTACAGATATTCGTAGACGTATTGAACTCATCCAAGAGTTTGAGATGCCAACAGCTTCTACCAACATACAGGTTTCTTCAGACAAGGAGTATATCATGGCTACTGGTAAAATAATCTATTGACTAACAATCAATAAACAATAAACAAATATCGTTTCAAGATTCAAAGGAACAAGGATTTATCTGTGGTTGTTTGGCTTTGTTTAGTAGTAGAGTATATGTGCTCCTTGCATATAATACATATCTGTTTTTCCTCCGACTCTTTAAAAAACTGAAAAGTTTTTATCGTTCTTGCCCTCTATAACCTGATCTAAGTCAAAACTGCAGTGGTAAACCCATATGCTTTTGTCTTCAAACAGGAGTTTACAAACCCAGAGTTAGATGCTTTGAGACAAGTCAATTATCAATGAAATTTGAAAGATGTTTAGATTCTGATGGTGAGTACAAGATACAAAATCCCTGCTTAACAAACTGATGATGATGATGATACATGATGATGACGATGATAATGATGATACATGATGATGGTGATGATGATGATGACGATGATGATGATACATGATGACGATGATAATGATGATACATGATGATGATGATGATACATGATGATGACGATGATAATGATGATACATGATGATGATGATGATAATRCATGATGATGATGATAATATATGATGATGATGATACATGATGATGATGATGTAACCAATAAGAGTGCTAATTTTCATTATCTTTTTTCAGTTGTCAAGTTTTGTATTTTATCAGAGGATTATTCCAAGGTAATAGAGCTCAAACATTATTTACAGTATGTCACTATTTAGTGCTATAAAATGACAGTGGTGAAACAATAGAAGAAAATAGACATTGCACTATTTAGTACTTTTCAGTGCTAAATAAACTTAGTACTGTTTCACAGTTCAAGAATTTGAGCATTCTATCATTATATATTTTAGTATTCTACTTATTCTGATACTTCCATACCTGCATGTTTACATTTTTCATATACTAAATGAGCCATCGCTTTCCTTTTAGATGGTTTTCTTACAGTCTGACAGATATGTGGAGTTTCATGTACAGGTACCTCTTATTATTGCTGCACTACCTAGCAATCAAACCAAGAAGAGCCACAAATGGACCATTTTAAAGAATGTTTCGCAGCCCCTCAGGGGAGTGTCGGTGTTAAATGGCTCCAAGATTTCTCATTAGCGTCCATTGTTAACAGTAGCAAGATGGCTGACATGTTTTTGTCTTTTAACTGCTCTTGGGAATGCTTGAAACCCATCAATAGATCAGGAAATATATTGTTTCAAAAGTACAAGCAAACTACTGTAGTAGAGCATACTGTAAAAGGATATAATCAAAGCCAATTTTATTGAATCCTGACATAATCTCTGGGCTGATCTGTCCAGACATAGCTAACTCACTGATTGAATTGTTTTTATGCCCAAGGATGAAGAGGGCTATTTGTTTGCAAATTTGTAAGAATAACATCCAAGGGTTTTAATGAGTCGACTACCCCATCATCCATACATGTAGTTTAAAAGATTTTCAAAATCTAATATTAATCAAGATAGTACTTGGGCTTTTTACCGTACTTGGTTATAATCATATTATAATTATGTTGATGTCACCTACAGTATGGCAGGTATTACAGAACAAGAATACCCAGGTTTGGTCGGGATTTGACTTATCACAAGCCATCATGTGACTTGTACTTGGTTGGTGCTGGGTGAGTGTAAAATGCCTGCTTGAAAGTAAAAAATATTAATTATAGATGGTAGGCTTTAAAGCTATAATCTTATAATCTCCTTACTACATTCAATATTCTATACACACAACTCTCAACTTACGTGTTTATACCAGAGAACCTGGACAAAAACCCTTGTGTTAAGGGAGAGAACGACACATCAAACAAATCAATTTATTTGTGGTGTCTGTGGGGCTCAAACTAGCGACCTGACCCATTTGACTCACAGTGGTGAAGGACGGCACCACCCATGCCACCCACAAAGTAATGAAAGTAATGAATTGGTTGTATGAAGCCAAGATCATTGACGTCCTTATATAACTTATCTGATGTTTGTCAATACAGGCCAGAGATATACAGACTGAATCTTGACCAGGGGAAGTTCCTTAATCCTCTAAAAACTGATGCAGCGTAAGTTAGCTGTTGTTATCGTTGTTGATGCTATAGTTTGTGATGGAGTACACCAATTATTTGATACTAATTTTACTTTCTCTATTTTCAGAGGAATAAATGTTTGTGATATGAACCCAGTACACCAATTATTTGCTGCTGGAACAACAGAGGTATGAGATATCAAGTCAAGGTCAATCTTTGTTATGGACGACATAAGGTCCGTCTTAAATCTCATGGCTAAACAAAGTCAGAGCCAGCTAACTTGAAAATTGAATTTGAATTTGGTGTGTTGGGTTTTGCAGAGGGAGGAAAACTGGACAACCCAGAGAAATACCCTTGATTCAAGGGAGAGAACTAACAAACTCTACTCACATGTGACCTGCTGAGTCCAGGAATCAAACCTAAGACTCCGGAGGTGAGGGGTAAATGTACTGCTGCTACTCCACCCTTGATTGGCTGAACATCCCTGCTTCCACTTGTCAACTGCAGACAGCAAAACGGATTCCAATTGTTTGATTTTACAGGGTCGTGTTGAGTGCTGGGACCCTCGATCTCGGTCCAGAGTGGGTGTTCTAGATGTTGGCTTGAGTGGAATCACACAAGACAGGTAAATATGTGTACTGCGTACTGCATACAGGCACTAAAGTGATGACAATTAAACATGAAATATATATTACTGTAGTCTCTGACTGATAGATGTCATTACTAAGACTAAAAGACCTCTTTAGTTTGGGCATAAAGTTTTCCCAATTAATTAAGACCACATTTCATATTTTCCTAGAGTATCATTTCTTTGTTTTAGGGTTGCACATGAGAAGACGCATGAATATGGATCCATATTCATGTGTCTTCTCATGACTTGTGCAACATCTCAATATTTGTGCCAAAACAATTATGTTCACTTTGGATATTGACATAATGTTAATGATATTATGTTAAAAGGTCTGATTACATACCGTCTGTAACGGCACTTAAATATCGTGACGGATTGACAATGGGTGTTGGCACGGCAACAGGTCATGTAAGTACTACATCCTATTATTATTACACCATATCTGTTAATCAGCGTCACCTCATACTGTGTCAGCATGGTACCACATTACATTAGCTGCAGATGGCATTGTATCAATTTTTCAAAAATTATATTAGAGAAATATTTTTTTATATATTTGAAATATTAATACAAGAATCCATGCAAACAATTTCAAGATATCATTTGCTTTTTTTGAAATATCTCTTTTTTATTGCATGAGGAATGTTATTCAGTCTAACGTTACTTTCAACGACATGTTTCATCATTTGTGCATATGTGTTGCTGTAGGTTTTGTTGTATGATCTTCGCTCCAGTCATCCATTACTTGTCAAGGACCACCAGTATGGGCTGCCTATCAATAGTTTGTCATTCCAAGATAAGCTGGGCGTGGTGTTGTCTACAGATTCCAAGATACTCAAGATATGGGACAGAGAAACGGTAGGGATAACATATCACACACAACCAGAAGATGTAAATTTGTTGTTGTTGTTGAAGACTGGTTGATATGTAATGCAATGAAAGTGATGATGCATGATGATAATGCGTAACTGTAATGAAGGTTAATGATGCTGTTGCATTGATGATGATGGTGTTCAAAATGCTGATTGAGGCTGGTAATGATGAAGGCTGCGATGATGATGATTGGTGGTGATCATGGTTATGATAAGTATATTGATCAGGATAATAACTTATGATACTGAGAAAAATGGTAATGTTGGTGATGATGATGATGATGGTGATTATAATGATGATTATTATAACAATGATATAAACACTTGCACAATGATGGTGATGATTATGATGCACAATGATAATGACTGACAACTAATGTTGATGATGTTGGTAATGATGCAATCATCACTGTCAAATGGTGATGATGATGAAAGAGAAAAATAATAGTGATGATGATGGTAATGATGGTGATGATGGTCATGGTCATGATGATGATGATGATGGTGCTGATGGTCATGGTGATGATGGTGATAATGATGGTGATGATTATGGTGATAAAAATTATGTAATAATTTTTTATATATTTGATTGTTTAGGGTAAACCTTTTACATCCATTGAACCTCAAACCAACATCAATGACCTGTGCGTGTTCCCTGATTCTGGTAAGCACAACATACCCGCTGTCCTCTTTGTTGGATTACCCAAGAATAACCACATGTACACCTATGAACAACTGTCTGATTCTTTTGTAGGTCTTCTGTTCATGGCAACTGAGGCTCCAAAGATGCTTGTCTACTATATACCAGTAAGTATTTTTAAATACTTACAGTAACATGTTAAAACATGTTACTGGCCTTTTCTGAGTTCGATAAACAGGATGCATTATGGTCTAGCTTGGGTATAAACATCACCATATAAGACATGATGAACAAAATATATTTGTACCCAAACTAGACCACAATACACCATGTTTGCGATCGCTATCTCAGGAAAGGCTCTTAATTAAGAATGGTTTTTACTTTCATCAGAATCGGAGTTGGAATTAAGAGACTTGARCAAGTGAAAACTGCTCGACATAAGAGTAAGCGCAAGCCAAGAAAAAGGACACCTTCCTATTCAAATTATGACTCATTTTTCTGACTTCCATGTCATTATGAACTGCTTTGACTCTGGTTTCGACCCAGACTTCAATTCTATTGCTAGTGAGAACTAGCCCTCAGGGATTACCTTCTGCTATCATACACAACCCAGATAAAATTCCTTTGGTTTCGTTTTCTTTAGTCTTTAGGCCCAGCACCTCGATGGTGCTCATTCCTGGACAACCTGACCGAAGAACTGGAAGAAGATCAACAACCTACTGGTAAGGGAGGGGAGGGGTGGGGATATTTAGTCCTCACTCAAGTCCCTAGTTTTCCACTTGTTTCTCTCAATGCTAATCCATTTTTTATCTTTTTTCTTTTCCAGTTTACGATGATTACAAATTTGTCACAAAAGATGACTTGGAGAAACTTGGTAAGCAAACAGCAAAATTTATATTCTCAGTATAATGGAATGTCGACAAGTTGATCAGTATTATTTCTTTATCTTGTCTTAAATTTCTTTTTTTGTATTACTTGCAGGACTGAATCATTTGATAGGAACCAATCTTCTAAGGGCTTACATGCATGGCTATTTTATGGACATTAGGCTGTATCAAAAGGTGACTGTCTGTCTGTCCATCTTGGACATTAGCATTTTTAGTTGCCTTTCTTTTTGGTAATCTGTATTTTTGCCTTTCTGTCAGTGTGTCTGCACATCTGTCCGTCCATCTGTCCTCTTTCCATCTGTGTATCTGTCCATCTGTCTGTCTGTCCATATATCCTCTCTCCGTCCATCTGTCCTCTCTCCCCGCCCTCCATCTGTACTCTGTGCGTCTGTCTGTCCTCTTACCATATGTCTACCCATCTGTGTGTCTGTATGTTCATCCACTGGTCCGTCCATTAGTCTCTCTCTGTTGATCTCTTTCTGTCTGTTTTGCCTTTCAGTTTCATGAAAATCAACAACACGCAATACTATGCATGACAAAACAAACATTCAAAATTCCATGTTTCTCAAAATATTTAAAACTCTTTGTAACTATTTTCATTCTTAGGCAAAGACCATTGCAGAACCATTCGCATTCGAAGAATATCGCAAGAAAAAAATACAGGAAAAAATAGACGAAGAACGTGAAAACCGAGTTCGCATCAAGGTACCTTCCCTGGCCTGCTAGCAGGGACTATTTTGTTTTGCTGGCTGAGGGAGAGTTAGAGAAGGCAGAGAAAGAGGGGACTCTGCTTGAAGGGTATCAAGTACCAGACTTAAAATTAATAGAATATGGGCTTCTTTGTCTTTCAGAAACTTCCCAGAATTAATAGAGCACTCGCTGAGAAACTCTTAGAAGAAAAGCCAAAGAAAGACAAGAAATTAGATGAAAAGGTAAAATTCGCTTCAATCCGACAGCATTCTTTTATCGTGCCCAGCTTCCGCTCTACCAGGGGTGTTTCCCTGTATATTCAAAGCTTAAATATAATATAACTGACCTGTGTTTGACTTCAGGGACCAGATGTCAGCAATCCACTGGGTGATGATCGATTTGCTGCAATGTTTAAGAATCCAGACTTCCAAGTCGACCAAGAAAGCGAGGTGAAAAAAACACAAGAAACTTCAAAACAATATTTGCGATTCTCCAGCACTTCTCCTCGCTCGCAGTTTAGAATTCTTCCCACAGTTTTTATTCTACGCCCAAACGTTCTCATAGACCTTTTCTGAGATAGCGAACATGGTGCATTGGGGTCTAGCTTCGGTACAAAATCCTTTGTTCATCATGCAGGAAATTATTTTTTGCGGATACGAAAATGTTTGCGTCCACACGCAGCGTATTTGAATCGTTTTCACCGTCCACACGTATCCGTTTTCGTAAAATTTGAGGATACGGATACAAAAATTTGCGGGCACGTGTGGACGCAACCCGTATCCGCAAAAAAAAATTTCCGGGTACGTGTGGACGGGGCCTTACATGGTGTTGTTTGTACCCAAGCTAGACCAGAATGCGTTTATGGAGCTATTTAGATCTATTATATTATCATGAAAAAGATTCTATCTTACTTCCATTTTTCTTGGTATTTTAGGAGTTCAAATTGCTCCACCCTGTCATGTCAAAACACGATAAAAGAAAAAGCAAAAAAAGCAAACAACTCGAAGACAAAAAACAACAGCAACTTTTGTCGCAGTTCGATGAAGTCGAGGTGAGTAATTCATAATTTGTTCCGCATTTTCATGCATAAATCCTTTTAAGAAGTCCAAAACGATTTATTGCGAAAACGGTGCAACAGCTGCGCGCAACGTTACCGGCGACAGAGTTGTACATGTATGTTATACGTAGAAACTTTTCCTCGAACAAGACGCATCTAAGGATTTCTGGTCAAGGGTATGAGGGAACGCTGCTTTTCATTGGATGAGAACTTCATGCGATTGCCGACTGAAACATTGAAGGTCGTGTTTACACGATGAATCTTTTTGCGCAAAAATTCAAAATGTATATCTCAATTGCAGTTCAGCGACTTTCCGTGCGCAAATGCGCGTGACTCTTGCGGAGCTAATTGGACACATTTAGATCTAATCTAAACAAGTTAGCCTCACAGAGATCGAAAATAATTGAAATCTAGAAAATTTCTTCAAAACGCAAGCTAAACGCTGGTGCTTTGGTTAATTTCTGTTTACTTTTGACTATCTGACATAGGAGCTCGAAGGAAGACCCAGCTCAGAGGAATCTAGTTCAGATGATGAGCACACGTGGAGGGAAGAACAGCGCAAGGAGTTAAAGAAAAACACCAAGAAATCGTCCACCACCAAACAACCCAAGTTCTACGAATTTAAACAAGCTGCGGAATACAAATCTATGCATTCTGTGGTCTCCTCTACGAACTCGCTTCAAAACAGGTGATTGTGGAGTACGGTGGTACCTCYATTAGGCGGACATCCTTGGCTGGTGCCAGTTGAATAGAGGGTGTCCGCTGAATAGAGGTTTTTTAAATATTAAATATGGGTTGAATATTTCATGGCAGTGTAATAAGGGTGTCCACTTCATTGAGGTATCACTATATATTAACTGCGTTTGTCTATTTCATTTTCTTGCAAAAAATGAGCTTTTGAAAGAGATTTCGAAAATGTCAGTAAAGAGAGGCGTTAGAGCGCATTTAAGGTTTCAAATATCAAGAACAAAATCAGAAACCAAAACGTATTTTTAGACTATCGTGCCACAGGCAACCCAGTAATAGTTTTGTTTGTTTACAGAGTGTCGTTGGGTGATCGTTTGAGAAAGGAAAACAACAGTAAAATAATCAAGACTACCGGGTCTTCTGTAGGTGAAATGGAGATGACTTTCTCATTGAAAAAGGTACGATCCCCTGGTAAAAAACTTGTGAAAACACGAAAATAATTTGGACTTGGTCGAATAATAAAACGATTATCGAACTCGGCTTTCGACTCCCAGACTGATATCGTTTTGTTTTCATGTCTACAGGATGTGGAAGAGACCAAACGACAAAAGGAACGCAAAGAACATCGCGAAGAAAGGAAAAAAGTACGCCGTTCGGCGGGTAATCTGATGGCTGGAGAAAAGAAAAAGCCGGTGTTCTGGAGAGGAAAGAGAGTCAAATAGTATGGATTGCGTCCTTTCTTAGAATCAATGATACCTTGAAGGTCCTTGGCTCCAAGTCATTAATAATGGAAAAAAACTTTTTTGCTGGCGCAGAAAAGACTCGGACAGCCAGAATTCTGGTCAGGATAGATAGATGATGGAAAACCTGGCTTCGCTGGAAAAATGGATATCGGAATGGAGACGATAAATGTCAAGCTTCTACGTGGAAACGTTCCCAAAAATTAAACAATTGATCTTAAACTTGAATTATTATCAAACGAATAAAATCTCATGAATTTAAATAGGAAAATAATTTTCTAACGAAGTTCAGTTTTCTTTGGACGTGTATTTTACATAATTTTCTAATTTACAGGAACTAGTTAAAATAGGTTAACCAACACTACATGCGTCTAACAAGACGACAGAATCAGTGTCATGCCGTAATGCGTTACAAGTAGATTTTGTGAAAGTCATTGTTACCGAATGTTGCGTTACATTTAGGGCACTTGCGTTGTCGGGTGTCGTAACGAGTTTTTAGACATTCATAGCAGAAGACATGAAAACATTTGGTAAGAATGGCGTCTTTCTTGCGAGTATTACAGCACGGACATGTCAGGCGAGCCTGAAAAAGATGGGAGTATGCTTAGACTAGAAAAATCAATAGTCCAAATCAGTTGGTTCAGTCAATCGGTCGTTCAGTCAATCAGTTGGTCCGTCAGTCAGGTTAGTCCAAATCAGTTGATTCAGTCAGTCGGTCGATCAGGTCGGGTTAAGTCAGTCGGTCGGTCGGTTAGTCAGGTCAGGTCAAGTCAGTCGGTTGGTCAGTAAATCAGTTGATCGGTCAGTCAAGTTAGGCCAAATCAGTTGGTTCAGTGGGTCGGTCGGTCGGTCACTCAGTCAGGTCAGGTCAAGTCGATCGGTCAGTCTTCCTACCTTGTACTGTCGAACTTCTTCAAGTAAAACCTCGTCTGCTGCTCCATACAGGTCGATTTTCTTCTGTTTTTCAATTTTACGCTTCAAGCTGTTACATTCTTCCTGAAAAGTGAAAAGAAAACTACCGATGTAAAATCCGAAGATGCCATATGACCGTCGTAGTACAACTGCAAAAACTTTTGAAGGTGAGGGTAGAATGGGAAAAAAATTCGTGGTCTCTGGGAAAGGGGATATTTTGCTTTTCTCATCCTTTTCCTTTCCACTTCCTCACCAAGGCAAACTAAAAACGCATGACACTTCAAGAGCTCGCTACGTGGAAAGTTTTGATTTCTACAGTTGGTGTGCGAGTTTTTATTTTAATTTTCTGTTACCTGTACTCTCTTGGCTCTAAAGGCTTCTTCCTCTAGTGATCGGGTCTTTTCTGCAATACTTTCTTGAGTCTAGAAAGACGGAATGAAACGAGGTGAAATATATTATTAAGCGTTCTTCAAGTGGGTCACTTTCGCGTTGAAATCAATGTTCCTTGAAGAACCTATGTGCACAAAATTATACTGCAAGATCGTTCATAAAGAAGGCTGTTTACATGAAGTTACATGTAGGGTGTCCCTGGTGATATTGGCACTTGTTTAATCTTTAAGAAGACAACAAACACTTTATTCGTGGTGTGACAATGTTTTCCCAATTCAGCGTGACAAACCTCCAGAAGATTCATTTTCTTTTGTTTTTACTCTTCGAAAAATTCATGAGTATCACAAAGGATACGAAAGGAATAACGATGATATCCCGACGAGTTGCAAAACAATAGCTCGTCATTCCCCCAGAGGTTTGTTACGTTCAATTGGGAAAACATTGTCACACCACGAATAAGGTCTTTTCGCCCTAGCAGTATGGTCCACTAATTATCGTGTGTACTAGTAAGCAGCCCCTAGAGGAGGATAATAGACCCCTTGTATGTGACGTCAAAGCTGCTCGTTCTGGGGGACAAAACAAGAGAATTCCAATCTCCTGAGAATTGGAACCTATTGTTTTGTCCCCCTTGAGCACATTGCAAAGTGATGTAAGTGGTCTATGCTGCAAGTGAAGTTTACCTCTTGTTGTTGTTGTTGGAATGCTTCCAGTCGAATTTTGAGCTCCTGCGCTGACTGACAATTGTCTTGGGCCTGTTGATCAGAACATGGTTTAGTTGGAATTATAACCCTTTCCTGAGTGCGACCGTGGTGCATTTTGGTCTAGCTTGGGTACGCTCCCTGCCAAATAGAGGGACTGCTCGCAGTCTAATTCCACACCATTGAAAATAAAACCAGAAAAGTTAATTTATACTCGGCGGTGTTCCACTGTTTCTTCCCATCGGACATTGCAGCCTAGGTATTTTCAATGTCATATAAAATTTTAAGTATGATACCCGTTAGATATTCCATAGTGTACAACTAAATATCATAGTATAACAAGTAAGTTTGTCCAGGATGCATCCTAATGCCTATGTTATTCAAAAACAGCAAACTACGACCTGACTTTCAGTTACCTTTCTTTTATGCATTTCCATTGCTTGTTGTCTAAGGCTGAGCTCCTTCTCCATGGACCCCTAAAAAGCCAGTGAAGAACAATATATAGATTAATATTCATTATTAAGGAGTTATAGGATAAATTGTTGGATTTAGAGTGTTGTGCTCTTCTCTCTCTTGACACGAGGATTTTCTCCAAGTTCTCAGGTTTTCCTCCTATTTCAAATATTAACAAGTCATTTGAAGGTGTGTGGTATACTAAACATTAGAGCATTTTTCGTGTGACTTACAGCACGAACACGGTCGTGACACGGCAAGGCATACGCCAGAGCAATCACATTGCACAAGAATTTACTCTGCATTCAATCAAATACCCGGAACACGGCACAAACACGGCGGTCACGCCAAGGTCACGGCACTGCCACATTGCACGAGAATCAATCAAAATTCTAGAAAACATGACGGTCACGGCACGGCACGCTTACAGCACTGAGCTTTACACAGTCATACGAAAACAGATTTACATAGCCTCTGCATCAGGAGCCTTGACAACCGCTCCCCGTATTATGTGCGACAAACAAATGAAGATTTATCTAAGTATTCTACATACCACAGCATTCTGTAAAGATCTCTCTCTTTCTTCTTGTTTCTTAATCAGTTGTGTTTGGGTTTCGAGGTAAGTATTCAACGATGTCACCTGATCAGCCAGCACATCTTTCTCCTCACGAATCTGTTTCTGTATCTGGTTGCTTTTGATGCGCTGCATTACAAAAAAAAACAAAACAAAAAAACAAAAACAAAAAAAAACAACAGAATATTTAATTGTCTTTTTTACGAGGGTAGGAAAACTGTATAACTCGAGAAACAAACCTCGGACATTAACTTTAGATTAGCTTCATCTTTTTCTCTGAGTTGTTGCAAGAGCCGCACATTCTGTTCTTGCATTTCTACGTATTCTTGACCAGTAAACTCCATCTCTGCTAACAACGCGTCTTCCTCCTGTAAAGTGATTGATTACAAAATAATTTCAAAAACGATTGGTATCCCTTTGGTAATGTACTCCGAGAGGGAACTGAGGATAGAGAACATTACGATACATTCTTGGAGTGCACGTTATGTCATCGCAGCCTCTCGGGGGAGCGTTGGTGCCATTTAGCAAAAGATTTCTTATTCACCATTTTCCATAAATCGGTTCACTGGTCAAACACAAAGCGCTCAAGCGAGGCGCCAAGGTACTTTCAAAGGATTATTCAAATTTGAACCTTGCAACCTCGACTGAATGCTTTGTGTTTGACCAGTGAACCGATGTATGGAAAATAGTGAATTAGCATCCATTGTTAAGGGCACCACAATGGCCACCATGTTTTTGTGTTTTAACTCTCTTGGGGATGCTTGCAACCATCAATTGATGTAAAACTATGAAAACCAACCTGTTTGGTAGCAGCGAGGTTCTTCTGTAGGTTTTCTATAGTTTCTTCTGCCACTTTTAGCCTTCTTATTGCCTCTTCATCTGCCATGGCACCTTTGTACTTCTCGAGGTCTTGTTCCAATTCTTTTACTCTGTTCTTTAATGCTTCTATCTCTATTTTTAGCGTCTTTTCGCTAGCTAAAAGCTAAATCAGGGCAGGAAAACGAGCATAAGATTGATTCTAGACTTTGTGAAGCCTTATTCTTAGCAGGGTACATCACAATATTTGTCTGAAACCTAATAATAATAACAATAATAATAATCAACTTTGTTTATAGAGGATAACACTTGACAGTAATTCAACTGATAAACTTTTGGTCCTCTGTTAACATCTCTAGTAAGTTATGGACGGGACCGCCATTAACGTGATCATCCAAGCCCCGTGAAGGTCTAACCACTTGCAGATGTAATTACAAAGGCAGCACCTTCTCAGTTATTATAAGACCCTGAGTGTTGGTCTGGCCGAGGCTTGAACCACGACCTCCCGCACGAGCTAGCCGGGTGGCTGACGTTATTCAAGAAACTGAAGAAAGGAACTGGAGAAATGGACCATATTGGTTGATATAAGATCTAAACTAGTCGTTGCAATATGCAAGTGGAATGATGCGAGTGCCATACAATGATGTAAGGGATGTATACCAATGTTAATAAGATATAAGTTACATACAACAAAATATCCAAAACCGTCTAGATATAGTAACAAGGACGAACGTAGGCCATCACTTATGTGTGAGCTCCTGTATACTTATATGAATATGCTCCTGTAGATGTTTTGAGGTATTAAGGTGTAACAGGGTCCCCTATACCCCCTCGCAAAATGCATTCACGTAAATTTATTTGGCCAATTTCAGCCTCACGTAAAATTCTGAAATCACAACCCCATTCATGCAAAAATCGAAGTCAAAACGTTTCACGTAAACATGAGGAGCTTTGGTTAAAAAAGTTTAAGTTTTGATTGACACAAAGTAGTTTCATGTTCCGTTTAGCGACACCTTCAAGGTATCGCAGTCAAAAATTGTATACACTATAGTAGTTTTATGTTTCATGTTGTTTTTGTTTTATCAAGCATTCGACTGTGTGACTATAGTAGACTAACGACTCTACGATGAGCCTAAATGAAATCATATCATAGCAGAAAATTCTAATCAATAGTCGGATTTTGCATATTTTGTTAACGATTAGAAAGCGTACAACGAAAATTATTTCTTTATTCCTTCACACATTTACCTCTGGTACGGTTAGGTATTTCACGTAACGATCTCCTAACGGTTAGGTATTTTACGTAACGATCTCCTAACGGTTAGGTATTTCAAGGTACGATCTCCTAAC
>NW_022261602.1:25710-43529 GCF_009602425.1 Actinia tenebrosa
AGTTTAGTTTTGTCGGGATTTAGAAGTAGGTAATTGTCGAGTGTCCAATTAGTTATTCTGAAAAGGTCTTGATTAAGTCTTGAAACAATATATTGTTGGTCCTGGAGATTGAAAGTAAGCAACAATTTGGTGTCGTCAACGTAACATTGAGTAGTACAATGTTCAGGAACGCTTGGGAGATCGTTTATATATATGCTAAAAAGCAATGGACCCAAGATACTTCCCTGTGGTACACCACAGGTCATWGGCAAACGGTCTGAGACTGCAGTTTGGATTCTGACGACTTGATAGCGTGAAGTAAGATAGCTGCGAAACCACTGAATGGCTAGAGGTGACAGTCCAACGTCCTGCAGTTTTGTCATAAGGATTTTATGATCAATGCTATCGAAGGCCTTACTCATGTAAATAAACTTTAAAGCAAATTAAGTACAAGAAATCTCAATAAATTAACCCTAGATATACCAAAATGATAAAAGCTTTTAGTTTCCAAATAATAATTTTAAAATACTCAAATTTTTAATACCTCTGTAGAGACCGGACCAACGTTCACACTTTCAAGCATTCTCGTCGTCGCCTGCTTCTTTGGAGGCGCCGAAGTTGAAGGCTCTGGTTGAGAACGCTTCATTGTTGCAGCTTATCGTTTTTTCCCTAGTATTCAGAGTTTTATTGAGAGAAATTTAGCAAAAATCAGTGAAATTCTGGCTTTGACTTTGATTCCCTTGTGGAAGACGCCATCTTGGAATCCGCTTTGAAAGCCTCGTTCCAAAGTACGCGCCTGCAGTCACAGATGATAGCGGATAAAATGGGTAGGTACTTCGTGTCCCTATACATGAAGTACCTACCCCAAAATGGCGGTCAATGTGAGAATGTAGAGTATAAACACTAGTCATCAATGTCCTTCATATTACGACGACGAGGCATTTACGGCGGTAGTAAGAAAATTAAACAAGCTGTTTTTTCATGGGGACTTATTGATTTGAAGAAAACAGCAATCAGGTTAGTTTTTTTTTAAAAAGATGGTCTTTATTAAGACCTCAGCTTTCATTCTTGACTTTGTTCGTAATTATTAAATTAAATTGTATACTAGTTTTATACCTTGCTCTGATTCTCCAAGGGTTACCAGGCAACGCGGAGCATAATTTCAAGTGAGGGTCGATAATCTTGGGGGACGGAGGAATGCCCTCGCCCCCACCCCCTTTGAAGAAGTTTGAAATTTGGGGACTAAAAAAGAAAAAAGTGCCCTCTCCACGGTCCCTGGTTTGTACTCGAGATATTTATTTGAAAAAATCATAAACCCCCGACACATCGTCTACCCCTTGTCCTCCTCGACCACCACCACCACACACCGACCCACACCGCCTCCAACTTTCCATGGAAAAGAGAATAATTCTCTCGATAAATCTTCTCACTTGGGCATCATATATTTTCTAATCAAGGATGGCAAGCAGTATGGAAGGAAACACTGAAGTAACGTTAAAGGATGTTCAAGATGCATCTGTACGAATCGCTCCGTTCATTAACCGCACTCCCGTCATGACTTGCGGGACCCTGGACAAGATGGCTGGTAAATCTTTGTACTTCAAATGTGAGATTTTCCAGAAAGTGGGTGCATTTAAGGTAATTTTTACCTGACCCTTGAAAAAAAAAATGACGATACTAGTAACATTTAGGGAGGACTGGAGTTTGTGCTAATACGCTTCTCTCACTGTTGTCTTAATTCAGTTCCGTGGAGCGATGAATGCAGTGCTGAACATAACAGAAAACTGTTCCGAAGCCGAGCTACCAGTCGTTGTGACCCATAGCAGTGGTAATCATGGCCAGGCACTTGCGCTGGCTGCGAAGGTCAAGGGTCTTAAAGCTCACATCGTAATGCCCAATAATGCACCTGCTATTAAGAAAGCTGCCGTAAAGGATTATGGAGCAAATATCGTAGAATGTGAAATCTCACAACAGGTTAGTCACGTGACAATCAAACGACCAGTTAATATTTGATGCCCGGAAAGTAGCCCGGCGAAATATATAAAGCTTATCGCTTGTGTTTCTATGTGAGAAAATTAGAAATTAGTGGAAAACACAAGGAAGTCCTGTCTTTTTTTTTACTGTTTGTTCTTTTCCCTTATGTTTTATTCATCGCTTTTTTAGGACAGAGAAGCCGCGGCTGCTCGTGTTTTAAAAGAGACGGGTCCCAACTCGTACCTAGTCCCTCCCTACGATAACAAGCACATAATAGCAGGACAGGGAACCATGGCGTTGGAACTTCTTGAACAGGTATCTTGCTTTATTTACAATGTCTAGACTGCGAGCTAAGTCCCTCTATTTCTCTTGGTCACTGTCCGTCTGTCTGTCCGTGTCGATTGATCGAGGAAGTGACCAAGGGAAATAGAGGCTCGCAGTCTATACAATGTCTAGCTAGAGAACCCACACTTTGAGGAACTTTAGAAGCCATTTTTATCTACCTTACACTAGTATAAGGTGGATTAGTTTAACGCAGGAAAAATTATCGGTATCAGTGCCGTGCTGTGCCTTGACCGTGACGCTACCATTCCTAAGCATTTTTATTGGATGACGAGTTGTTTCCTGGCCTGTAATTGGCTGGAAGGATGTCGTAAATTTTTAGCCGGTGCAGAGTGCATCATTCAAACCATAGCAACGTACTTTGTTATTATCTTTCCTTCCAGGTGCCAGATCTTGATGCTATTGTTGTTCCCGTGGGGGGTGGTGGCATGTTGAGTGGTATTTGTGTAGCAGCCAAGGGCATAAAACCTAGTATCAAGATATTTGCTGCAGAACCGTTACTTGCAGATGACTGTGCCAAATCATTTGCTGCTGGCAAGAGAATCCCTCTACCAGGTATAGATATGTACCTACCAGACATTACGATTCTTCAGCGGATACAAAAGGCTCAATTTTTTGCCACTAATAAAGATGTTTACTTAATCTTGAATTCTGGCGGAAATACAAGACTTGTGCTTTATATCCAATAAGCTGGGACGGGGGATCACAGCAATCCTAGCCCCTGGGACCCCTAATGATATTCCCAGCGTGATGATCAAAGTGACTACCCAAGTCCTCGCAGAAACATTTCATAACTTACTCAGTTTCCTTGAGCCCAGAGACGACACATGATCTCACCGTATGGAGCAGTGGTCAACTGTGAACGGTAATGTAGAACCTCTCATTCTCTTTCAGGCCCTCCAGCCACAGTTGCAGATGGACTAAAGACAAGCTTAGGGTTCATAACCTGGCCAATCATTCGCGACAATATAGATGACGTCATCACAGTCACAGAGTCCGAGATTATTTCCACAATGAGACTAGTCTGGGAACGAATGAAACTCGTTATTGAGCCGTCAGCTGCTGTTGCAGTTGCGGCGGTATTGAGTGAGAGATTTCGTGGTGAAAACAAAAACGTGGAGAAGGTAGCTGTCATATTGTGCGGTGGAAATGTTAACTTAGACAGTTTACCTTGGAATAAATAAAATCAATGAAGAATATGCAAGCAACCAAAGTGGCTGGCTAGCACTTTAGTCTTATTCAACATGGTCGCTACTTATAATTAGCCTACTGTTCGCACGGTTACGTCATCGCCGCCATGTTGGTGGTATTTGACAAAAGATTTTTCAGTTATCAGCTCTCTTCGTTAATACAAAGAATATGGCTGCCATGTCCTTGCATTTGACTCTCTTGGGATGGGCTGCAAATGATAAAAAACTGCAAATGGGGGGCTAAAAAAAGAGAGCGAATCCGACAAAGCAATTATTTTGAGCGTGAAGTCGCACACAAGAAATTGTACGACGAAAAACATTGATCATACTTCTCTTTCTGGCATTGAAGACACAAACTCTTAGGAACATTAGTTAGATTAATCATGATGATTACAAAATATCACTGATTGTACAGTTTACAATAAGTTTAATATTTCAAAGATGAGGCATAACAATCATTAAACTATACATGAAGTCAATCTTCATCCGAATCGTCTGTTTTTCGCATCTGAAGTGCATATTCACGGACACGTTTTCTCTCGAGGTATCTCTGTTTTGCAGAAGAAATAGTTTCATCATTACTTCGTTTGACAAACTTAGACGAAGCGGCATTCTCTCGTTTGTCTTTCTCTTTCTCTTCTTGTTTGCTCCTCTCACTAGGTTCAGGTTTTCGGTTTTCTTCGGTCTCCAATCGTTCTTCAGTTTTTGGCCTATCGTGTTTCCGATTACCATCCCGAGTATTTTCCGAATAAACATCGTTATCTCTATGATGTGATCTCTTTCGATCTTTTTCCTTGTAGTCATCGCTTCGTCGTTGACGGCGTTCATCGTCGCTGGATTTCCGTCGTTTGTGCTCGTGGTGGCCTCGTGAATGTTTATCAGACTCTTCACGGTGTCTCGGTCTTTCATTATTTTCCCGCCCTTCTTTTCGATCGTCTTTTCGAGCCTGTTTTGAGCGACTCTCATCTTTAGATGAAATTTTTCCCTTGATTTTTGTATCTCGAGAATCTTGAATTAGCTTGTCGACTTTGCTTTTCTGATTTTTGTCCAAAGATGATCTGTCACCATCGTCATCGTCAGTTTTGTCTTTAACAGATTCCTGGTCTTGGCTTTTGGCCTCTGCAGCAAAGGCGCCACCCATTGACACATTCTGTTTGAGTAGATTGCTATAAAACATATTCAAATCAGATCGCTTCGTGACGTCATTCATCGCTGGAAATGGAAGAAATTTGAAAAAGATTTAAAAAGAGTACATTCGACAGAAACAAACCTCAATAACAACGCCCTTCTAAGGAGTGGGAAACGATACTGCAAATTGGTAGCCGTTCCAAGCCATTTCAATATTACGACATGTACCGTGTACGTGCTGTAAGTCAGTACCGTATGTTTCCTACTCGTACGATAACCATTCATATGGGAAGCCATTTCAATGTTACGGCATGTCGTACCGTGTACGTGCTGTAAGTCAGTACCGTACGTTTCCTACTCATACGATAACCATTCATATGGGAAGCCATTCCAATGTTACGACATGTACCGTGTACGTACTGTAAGTCAGTACCGTACGTTTCCTACTCTTACGATAACCATTCTTATGGGAAGCCATTTCAATGTTACGACATGTACCGTGTACGTACTGTAAGTCAGTACCGTACGTTTCCAACTCATACGATAACCATTCTTATGGGAAGCCATTACGGCATAACCATTCTATTTTTTAGCTTTAGTTTTTTTTCCTCATTTTACACCTGTTTTTTTGATATTCTTACCGTCGATGGCGTCCTGTTCTCGTAGTCGCTTTTCCTCTTCTTCTAATTCAAGCATTCTTTTGCGATAACTGTGTTATGTAGGGTTAAGCGAGTTCAATAAATAATCATCAGTCAAATCATCAAATTATTCGGAATTCTTACCATTCAATTCAAAATTGAATATTTAAGCACGACTCGTAAATTGCTGAACTGGATTAATACGTCACCCTCTTTAAATAAAGTTGATTGATTGATTGAATTGGAAAAGGACAAAGTTTGCCATCTCGCCTTGCATTCCTTTGCTTTACTACTATTAGCCTATCCGGAGTTGCAGAACGCGTTGCATGATGAAGCTGTCTTAGTGGACGCTATAATACTTATATGGCGTCCTTTTTCGCTTACTGATAGTGAAAAGAGATAAGAAACATTCACTGTCGTTTTAATTCTTAATTTCGTTCGTTTCTTGATAAAATGTCCAGCGGACTGACGAAGCGTCCCTCAATACAGCCCCATAATGCAACGCATTTCTACACCTCCATTGACAGGTCACGTGACCATACCCACGTGTCAAAGAAATCCCAGGAATGCAAGCTGAAATGGCATGTTCTTGCTTTTTTTTCCATTTTCCCCATCTTCTTTCCACAACTTTCGATTTTTTTTTTGTTAAAAAGGATACGCAGATGTAACAAATTCCTCCTTATCCTGGAATTCCCCACCCTCTTGTTCTCGTTCCTTGTGGGTTTTTCTCTCAATACGACGTTCCTCTTCCATTTTTCTTGTCTTTGCTGACTTGAGTAAATTTTCAATGTACTTGGGCTACATGGATACAAAGTTCAAGAAGACAATGTTATTTCCATTTCAAAGTAGTAAAATGGAAAAGTGTGAAATGGCATAGGAGACAGTACTTTGTAGGTATGAATTAACATAATAGTGCCCAAGATCAATGAATATCTGGGCCCAGTTGTAAGAAGGATGGATAGCGCTATCCTATGGATATATCCTTATCCAGTTGATAAGTCAATGCTGTTATCCAAGAAATTTATCCAATGGATAAGATTTATCTGTCGGATAGCACTATTCACCCTTCGTACAACCAGGCCCCGACCAAAGATCAGGCCTGGCTTAATTTCAGATATTTTTCAAACTCAGTAGTTGCAAGAGGCAAGCTGAAATTTGGTTTTTGCAGCCTTTGATTAAAAAAAAAATCTGTCTGTACCTTATGTGTCTTTCCCTACCTTTTTCTCTTTTTCTGTTAATTTAGGAATGGCTGCTTCCTTTTTCTTTGCCATATCATCATAAATATTGTCATATTCATAAACTGTTGGGTCTTCTTTTAAGGCTTTTTCAATTTCGATTTGTGTCTGAAAAAAAATACGAGTTTCCTTTTTAGCTCTTTATTAGCCTTCGTAATTTGAAATAAATTCCTTAGTAAGCCTGTAGTAGTCCCCTTTACAGTCACCTGCGCCATCTTGAAAGTTAACAATGCATGTTTATTGAAGCATGGATGGCGGTGAGCTTGCAAAGATAGAGGAGACCTTTTTATGTAACACCTTAGACAATAATAATTATTTTCAAGTACCTATTATTGCATAGGGCTTGAAATAGATGTTGGACATCAGACAATGTCCAGCAAGAACTGGGACTTGTCTGGTCAAATCTTTGCCTTGCTGGTCATTTTGACCACTTTGATGCACAGGCATGACAACCTTTTGAGATGACACAGGTAGTACAGCTGTAAAAGGGACTAACTATTGGAGAAATAGAAAACGTGCACGCGTGCTGTGTGCTGTCTTAAAGCACGCGGGGGTTGGCAGAACACGAGAGAAGTGTTAGGAGAAGCACGACGCGCAGTGGAGTGCTTCAAGACACTTCTCGAGTGTTCTGTCAATCCCCAAGTGCTTTATGACTGCACACAGCACAGCAAGCAAGTTTTATATTTCTTTTATAAAATACAAATTACAATAATAGATAGGAATGACGCAACAGAAAGTGTGCGCCTGTGCAATGTGCTCTCATAAAGCACACACTCCAAACCAATCAGAACGCGACATTCATAACAGTTATTTCATAAAATGATTAAAAAGTAAGAAATGCAAATCATTTGGAAATCCATTGCATTTGAATCCACTACTAAATATCTAATGACAAAATATGAGGAAAAGCCTGAGCAACAGTGAACTCTAAACTGCAGAGAATTTCATATTGTATACTGTTTAGCTTGAATGGCAGTCATGCATGTTCTGAACAGGTACTCTTTTCCAGCAAAATATTTAGGGCAAAAAGGCAAGTTACTGGGGGTTGGGAGGGGAGAGGAGGGGGGCGGGGGTCGATCACTGGTGACATATGAGTGTATTTCTAAAGAGAAAGGTTTTTAGTCTAAGCTCCTCAGCTTGCCACACACACACACAGGACTAAAAATATTTCAAAATATTTCATGAAGATGCTTTGTTTACTGCAGTTTTCAATATCCTGCAAACTTCAACATTTCAACAGCTTGTTGTGAAGTAGATTTCAGTCAAGCCAATCAAAAATATAAAAGGTACCAAATGATTATTTTTGATTGACGGCAGTAGAAAAAATCAAATTTCAGCATACAGTTTGCAACTGTTGAGTTCACAGAATATGAAAAACCACAGTACTGTAATACAGTATAAGCTTCCATGACAAGAAGAAAATTTCTTCTTAATGGTTTACACCTGTTTCATCTGTTTCTTCTTCTCTGCCTCACGCATAAGGGACACATTTACTCCTTTCTTTGCTCTGTCATCCTAAATATCACACGAAAGTTATGGACTCTTTATAAGTTATAAGTTGTGGGTGTGTGTGTGGGGGGGGGTTAGGCTATATGGATTCTGAGTATAGGTTGTTTTGCATGATGGAGTCATTTTATTACCACTACGAAAGAGGTAGTAAGAATTTAGTAAGGTAACAGGTGCTATAAAATAACTGAACAAAAGACAGTGTGCAAGTGATTCTGGTAGTGGTAGTATTTAATGACGCTATAATGCAAGTGACCTATTCTATCACATTCTTAGTAGTTCCTCTCTACAATGCTAATATTTCCCCAGTATTGTAGATCATAGTAATCAATGCTATAACTTTAGTTGTCTAACATAACATGACTGAATAAATGAAATCACTCAATGTTTCTAATAATCACTTTGAAAAATATTTATGACAACATACGTGCCTATAGATGCTATAAACGGGCACAACAGTCAGTGGAAGAGAAACGGCTATAAATCAAGAATTGTGTTATCATTAAAGTGATATAAAAGAAAAAGAAGCCATTCAATAAGCTTACCTCTTCTTCACTGGAATCATTTCCAAATATCGAGGATTTTTTCACTTGATTTTCTTGGACCTTTTTCTTGATTATCAAACCATACCTGGAAAAAATCATTCGTTTTTGTTCTATTAAAACACTAATAACCTTAAATACGGAGCGATGATTTTCTCTGAAACCTACTTTTTCGTGGACATCATTAAAAATAAGGCTCAGAAGCTCTACTACGTAAAAAAACACCGATAATTTTGAAAAAACCGTCAAACTCTTGTCTGAAAATACGAAAACTTCACCAATTATTGAAGCCAGCAGTTCCTATGATCAGCGGAATAATCACCCTGCATACCACAGGGAGCCCGGTTTACAAAAGGGTGTGGGAGAAATGAAAGGCTAATATTGTTGAGGCCCTTTTTCCCATATGTTCCTGTTCTGATTGGTTGGTTTAAAGGACTGTGATTGGCTAACAACTTCTTGGTGTGGCCTGTTTGGGGGATCCTGACTCAATTACCAATCCGTTACTAGGCAAGACATTAATGTTACGCTCCGACTAACCGGCTACGAAAATTTCAAAGGTAAAAAAACCCAGATACATATTTTTTATTTATATAATTAATATAATCATATTCTTGTGAAGAAAAATAATAGTACGAGGGTCATCTCAAGACTGCCTTTTACTCGCGAAGGTCTTTCTGATAACAGTAGTGCAAAATAACTAATAAAAAAAGCACAGATAATAATAGAAAAATATGGAGCGCGCTCAGAAAATTGTTTACACGCCTAGCTAGCTATCTCATGATAATTCATAATAATGTTTCTATATATAAAAAAGGTTTAAGATTTACTTTGATTACGAAGAGAGTGGTTGCCCAATTCTCCCGAACCAGGGACTCATGAATAAAGCGCTCGAAGGTGCACCCCGTTAACCCCCTCAGACTATCAGACTTATTTATTACTGATGATTGAACCATGGACCTCTAGCTCCGATGAAAAACTGATAGAGAAAAGCCGAAGAAAATCCTTATTTGTTGTCAGATATGTGTGCGGGTCATAACGCGCGAGGATTTCAAGACATACAGTTGCAGTGCTCAAACATATCACTTTGTTTGTCATTGCGCATTGTCGTACCGCGAAATGTCCTTCTAATTCGTTAGCGATCTGTTTTGGTGGCCAAGGATTATCATTTCACAGATACAAAAGAACAAAAATATAGTAAGATTGCTTTAAAACCAATTTTGTTACATTCTCGAACTTACCAAAATATCTTTTCGTCAATTGTTTTGGATAGCCTCGTAGAAAGAGGCGGAGAAACACAAAAGAAACAAGGACCAAGACAGTTGTCTGGGCAACGAATACAACAGAGTCTTTGTTGACCTCAGTTGACTTTGATCACTTGTAGATGAAATCATGAATACTGTAATCTAAACCATAAAGCTACCTATATAAACAAGTAGCCTTAATCATATAACTTTAGTTATCTGAGGGTGTTAATAAATAAAATTTAAATGTCTAGAAAGTTTGCAAAATAAAATTCAAAATTAATGCTGTCAGACCCATGCAGATAAATGGCCATATGCGCATCTGAAAGCAAGCAATTAGCAGCCTATTTGCGGTGTTGTAAGATGCTTGTCGGTATTTTCCATCCTTCCACACAGGGGCCACGGAGAGGGCGGGTAGGGGGAGCTCATAGTCCTTTGTCTCTTCTTTCTATGCCATTTTGTATAGATATTTTAGATAGTTTAAGTCAAGATGCCCTAGTTATATTTCTTAGGATGTAAAAGTTTGTGGACAAACGTTAAACCATGCAGCATAAAGTTAAACCGCTTCCCATTTTCCCCCCACAATTGAAAAAATGTTTCCCACTACTTTCATTGCTACGCCCTGAACAAGACAACAGTGTCGAAGGGAAATTAGGCAACAAACTGCCGTCAATTAATCAGATCGAGTATGTAAAGGTACCGAAAAATGTATTTGATTGACGGTAGACAGATTTCCCTGTCGCAACTTTTGTCTCTATCAGCGCGTAGTTAGTCTTAATTATTAGTATTTAAGTGATCTTTATACAAAGACACGCTGTGTCTTTATCTAAAGAATACCAATGAGGATGACTTTATCAGAGACAAAGGCGTATCCAAGTTTCTATGAAGACTTAATAGATATTGTTATTGGGTTTTTCCACTAAAGGATGGACGCGCACTAGCAGGCAAACATATATCATATGTCATAACTTAACTTAACCTATTCTTAACCAAATTGTTTTCCACAGCAAAAACTAAAATAATTGACAATAACGAATAAAAAAGAAAAACATATGCCCCAAGAAATTGGGAAAACAAAAGACATATCACTCACAATGGGCAGCACTGGCAGAGCGAAAATTTATAGAGACACCATTCAAAGCAGGATCGAACCTAAACATCATGTGAAGACGATCACTCCTATTGATTGGAACCTGCAAATGTACACAAGGTGAGGTCCCGTTAGGAGATGTTATTTGTTAAGTCATTCCCGGTTTTCCCGAAAGGTACCAAGATCTACCGTTATCCAAAAGGTACCAAAAGGTTCCTATTTTCGATTGTCTTTGGATTTTTTTTCTTTCTCTCTCTTCTCTTTTCTTCTCTTCTCTTCTCTTCTTTTGCCATTTTATACTTTATGTCACTTTCATCCATCCATTCATCCGTCCGTTCATTCATTCATTCCTTAATGTTTTACATATTTAATTTCTGCTTTTAGAATAAAGGTAGTTCTTGAATTAAATAAAGAAGCTAGTAGTCATACTTTTCTGTTTGGTTTTTTCAGACCATCAGTCATCTGCAAGTTAAGCACCAGCTGTAACGGTGTTGGTTCAAACATGATACCCCGGCCGTCATCCAGTAGTACACCTTTACATCAAGAATTTAATCATGGTCGGTCTTCAAAAGCTTTTCCTCTGAATAGTCAAGAAGAGAATTTTTCTTTAATTCCCGCGTCGAAGAAAAAGTATGAAGATACAATTGGACATCTTTCGTTACGTAGAAAGAGAAGCATCAGCGAGGACTGTCTTGATGAGTCACATCAAGTACAAGATGAGAGTACCGCACACAAGCAAGAAGACCGAGTTAGCAAAACAGTACAATTACATTGTCCTTGGCACTACAGAAAGAGAACCATTATCCAAGCCAATCCTGGAGAGCCACATCCAGATGATAGTACTGCAGCCAAGCAAGGAAATAAATATGCTACAGCACATCCTACATGGTCGTATGGAAAGAGATACAAAAGGCAGGCTATTCTTGCCAAGCCTCATCAAAGAGAAGAAGAGACTACTCCATTCGAGGACATAGCAAGACACGATATACTGTGGCTGCAGGGAAAGAAAGACTGTCCTGGTGAAATTGTAGACGACAATACTACCTTCAAGGAAGAAGGCTACGACAGGAACAATAGAGGACATCTTTTATGGATGCATGGAAGGAGAAGAATCAAGCAAGACTGTCCTGGTGAACCATGTAAAATTGTATACGGCGGTACTACATCCAAGGAAGAAGATGGAAATTATAAGACTCAAGATTTTCCATTGTGCAAGGAAGATCTAGGTGTGACCCATCAAAAAGATGACTTGAGTCTTGTATTCAAAGAAGAAAGTGAAGATACAACAGGGTATGCTCAGTGGTTCAACAGAAAGAAAACGATCAACAAGGAGGCAAGTCTTGGTAAACCTTATGCAAATAAAGGAGAAGATGAAAGCAAGTATAAAGACGGGAATAAGAAAGGGCATCTTTCATGGCTATATGGTAATGGAACCATCAAGCAAATTCGTATAGTTGAGTCACACCATAGAGAAGTCGAGAGGTCTGCACTCAAGGAGCAAGACAAAGAAGCAACAGTACACTTTCCATGGTTGAATGGTAAGAGAACCATCAAGCAAGCCCGTCTAGGTGAGTCACACCAAAGTGCCAAGAGCATCTCATTCAGGGAAGAAAACGCCAACGAAAGATGTCATCAAGAACAACTTCCAAATGACAAGTTTACGAATCCCTCTGAGTACGAGGGAACAAACAACCTTCACGTCTCACGTCAATCCCGTAAGGAAGACAATAGGTCTCCTCCAAGGGCTTGTGATTTCATCCAACAACACGATGTTGTTGGATGGTCCAATATGGCCAGAGGCATTACAAGAACAACTTGTCCAGTGTGCTACAAAAAGCTGAGCAGGTTTAACAATTTAAAGGTAGGGAACTCTTTCTCGAGTGAGAATTACTACTTAAACTGCTAAAACTATACCGTTTACATTAACAAAAAAAAAATAAATATTTGACCGAAAAATGGCCGAATATATAATTTGGTTTTAACGAGCTAAACATTTTACTTGGCCCATAAAAAGGACTTTGGACTTCACAGTGACCGATACGATAATTAAATTTTTTACACTTGATTGAACTGCTGTGTTTCTCGTTTTTCAGAGCCACATGCTAATCCACACTGGTGATAAACCATACAAGTGTGCATACTGCAGTAAAGCCTTCAATCAGATTGGAAACAGAAATGCTCATCAAAGAATCCACACAGGCGAGAAACCCTACGCCTGCGATTACTGTGGCAAGCGGTTTAGCTTCAGTTCTTCCAAGCACAACCACATGAAGATACACTGGAGTGCAAGAAACAGTAAAATAACAGAAAACGCTTGAAAGGACAACTTTGAATCAAACGAAGGAGAATTATTTATTACGTTTTTTTTTGTGATTCGACAAAATAATATCCGATTTATAGATTGTTTAGAGCAGATCGATGGTCTTAACTCATTATCTAATAATTTATTATTCCTATGATTCATTATTTTTAGTGTTGCATCTTGATTTTAAAACGGGAATTCTGGAATTAATGTTATTTCCTGCATTTTAAGCCGGAAAAATTTCATTCTATTCTTGGGGTGCATGAAAGGTCATAACCGCCATTTTGGCTGACGTGGATGAAAGATTTGGTCTTGGTGTCTTTTGTCATGACAACCAACATGGCGGACACCAATTGAGGGTGAAGTACAAAAATGGGAGTGACCGTTCCTAGCTGGTCCCCGAGAATATTCAGAGAATATTAGAAAACTGAAAGTTCACCTTCCGCCGCTAGCAGGGACTTTTTTTTTTGTTTAGGAGGAAGAAGAAGAAGAAAAAAAAGATAATAATAATAGTTTATTATTTGTATTGCGCAATTTAACATGTTAATATGATCAACTGCGCATTACATATAGGTACACTAAAATGCTAGGCATAAAATCTCTAAAAAACTACAAAAAGAGTATATGAAAGATTTAATAACTAAGGTCCACCTTCCGTTGTATCTCATGATTTTAAGCTTTCTCTGATTGCCCTATTTCACTACGACGTCATAGCTCGTTTATGAGAGGACAGAATGGTGAAGAACGATAACARTTTGAAATCCTTTTGCTCTGCAGCTGAATTGATAGCTATGATATGTCTAGTTTTCGAACATTTTATGAACTGGTGTTTATCCTGCAATGAATACGGCATTATGTATAATTTGTACCACGTAAATTAATTCTGAAAAACCTCCCGGGGATTAATGAATGAATCTTATTATTGTATTGCTTTTCTGTTCTAAAACCTTTGCTGTCATTTTGTCCCTCTCCTACGACCATGTTTCTCAGCGTTAAACAGATTGCTTTTATATGACGTCATAATAAAAACGGGCAATTCATTTCATTGTGTGTTAAAATATTATGTGTCGTTTCATGAACAAGCAGGATTGTTTGATCACGTTTCCAATTACGTGACGCACATGCGCAGGGGTTTCATTGTTCACTTGTGACGTCATTAAACACAATGTAATATAAAGAGGCGAGAATGATGATGACGATGATGAATAAAAAATCTAGGAGTTTCTTGATTCATCATCCGAGAAGTCATCTTCTGGGAATGAAAAGCTTGTATGACCATGAGCCTTCATATGGTTGTGCTTGGAGGAATTGAAGATAAACCGCTTGCCACAGTAATCGCAGGCGTAGGGTTTCTCGCCGGTGTGGATTCTTTGATGGGCATTTCTGTTTCCAATCTGATTGAAGGCTTTACTGCAGTATGCACACTTGTACGGTTTATCACCAGTGTGGATTAGCATGTGGCTCTGAAAGAATAGGATAAAAAAAAGGGAACTTGAATATCCTACCACGCTTTACGAGTGCAAAAACCAACATTTTTGAGTGCAAATAAAGTAATTTTAATAAATTCTAGCTATACTAGTGAGATACTGCCAAAACTCTGGCCCTTGTGTGTGCCCGGATTGAATCGAAATACGTCCAAATATTTTTATTTGGTGAACGGTTAGAAAGCACGATACTAAGAGCATACGGAAGATACGGAATTAACATCACCCTTTAAACCAATTACAACGCGCGAGATCACTGGTCAAGTGTCAGCATGCACGGTCACGGGGACCTCACGGACATGGGGACCTCACATACACGGGGACCTCACGGACATGGGGACCTCACATACACAGGGACCTCACGGACATGGGGACATCATATACACAGGGACCTCACGGACACGGGGACCTCACATACACGGGGACCTCACGGACATGGGGACATCATATACACGGGAACCTCACGAACATGGGGACCTCATATACACGGGGACCTCACGGACATGGGGACCTCACATACACGGGGACCTCACGGACATGGGGACCTCACATACACGGGGACCTCACGGACACGGGAACCTCATATACACGGGGACCTCATGTACACGGGGACCTCACGGACACGGGGACCTCATATACACGGGGACCTCACGGACATGGGGACCTCATATACACGGGGACCTCACGGACATGGGGACCTCACATACACGGGGACCTCACGTACACGGGGCTATAATGATCAAGTCAGAAATCAAACTTGTGTCCGCAAGGATGAGAGGCAATTGAGACTACGTACCGTTACCCCATCCCTGACCCTTTCAATCATATTCACCTTCATGTAATAGGACCTCTTCAATGTCTTGAAGCACACTAAACACGTCGTCCCTCCTTGGTGATTCTGAGTCCAGTGCTTACTCATGTGTTCAGCTCTTTTATTCATTTCCCTCTTAACATAGTCAGCGTTTTTTGACATATCTCCATGACGGT
This sequence comes from Actinia tenebrosa, assembly GCF_009602425.1. The sequence goes on from NW_022261602.1 coordinate 41,349, forward strand.
GCGGTCTGGAGATTGGAGCACGACAACATAGATTGTGACAACTTGATGGCCCATGCTCTCTACTTGACTGCCACTCATTTTGTTTTCTTTGAGAGATTCCATTGATTTCATGTTGAGTTTCGTTGTGATTTACCGATGACAGGCCTTCACTTGCATATTCTTTACCAAAACTTCCCGATGTTTCATCCCGGCTCAAGGGGGTGCAACATTGGACATCTTGGGACTCCTCTTCATAACTGGACTTCTCCAGCTGTTCTCCTTCTTGTTCTCCTATTTCTTGGAGATCATTGCCTACTTGTATTTCTTGGCTTCTCAGGTCACAAGATTCCTGAGTGTCAGAGCTTGATGACACTTCAAGTTCATAACAATATTCAGAAGTAGCTCCGTGAGGGGGCTGGTAGTATGGGCGAATCCCCAATCGTTGGCCAGTGTGAAAAACTGGTTTGTGGATCGTCTGATGTGGGCGACTCACATAAGGCATCGTTCTGTGTTTTCCTCTTCCAAAGTCCATTTGGTAATCCTCGTCACTCTGTCCACGGCCATGATTTTCCTGACAGCAAAAACCTGGAAAGCCATCTTTCCGAATAGAACAACATCGAGGATTTCCATTTGCTTGACATCCAGGATACAAGGCACTAAACTGGCTCATTTCTTGTAGTTTTTGCGCAGGTTCACGTGGTTCAACTTGATATGATGTCAGCCGACCTGATAAAACGGCCGGTTGCTGCTGAAGGTCTTGGAAATCAAAGCTGGATAATCTAGACTGACCAGCTAAGGTATGTGGGCAGCCGCCTTTACGATAACAAGGGGTGAAAGCTGAAGTTGTGGAATGGATGCTCGCAATAGGTCCATCTTGGACTTTAGTTGAAATTCCAAACTCCCTTCCATATGCACTTTTGTGAATGACCGTTGGCCTAAAACAGAAGAGGCGGTTATTATATACTAGCATATATACGAGTTGTTTGATTTTCTGCCTCTTCATCGCCTATCAAAAATTATACAGTGGGAAAGTGTCAATGAAGCAAGATCAATAATATTTACCATTCTTATAGCCACAACTTAAACCAACACTATCTGTTTTAATCAAAACCTAGCCCCACGTAGTGACCTTTATCATCCACAAAATGTTAATAGGAAATGAGATTTAGAGATATATATAGACGAACTTAGACGGTTCTTACACACACTGAATCGACTTAACTTTGGAGTTAGTTAGAAGGCCTGTTAGAGTCTAAGGCTGCATGTAGCTGTAGTTGAACTGGAAATCATGGACCTAAGTTAGGACGAATGGCCAAGTAAGGAAATCCTTCTAAATCCACACCTAGTAAGGGAACGTCTTTCTATTCAGCTTCAGTGCACCTTAGGCTCGTAGCAAACCTCTCGTATTTGTAAAGTCAACTAGTCTCCTAAAGGACAAGTCGAATAAAGAGTGGTACTCCAGGCGATCCCGGAGCTATTTCAGCCCAATTCTAACAGAACCACAGGTGAGGTAGATATGAAAGCGCTTTCCACTAGTGCTTTTGTCATTTTTCTTCGTCCTCAACCGTTGTTAAGTCCACAAATTTGTTAATGAGTTTATAGATGTATGGTGTAACCTTCGCCAAACAAGAGCAGCTGTTCGTTATAAATCCCTGGCATCCATTTGAGTGGTACACCTTCCCAAAGTATAAATCATTAAAGACTGAGCTAAACATTGTTGTGAAGGACGTGTTCAGATGTATAGAGAAAACCAAAGGCAATGTCTTTTTATGGACTAATTTTACGGAGAGTTTTAGAAGAACGATTTAGTGTACTCACCTTGAAACGATGGACGGAGATTTGCAGGTGGTATGGGCAACTGAAGTATTACGATGTAATGCACTTTCCATAGTTTCTTCTTTGATTTAAAAAAAGGGATCAGGCTTTACTTGGTTTACTTGTTATGACACGAATTAAACTATAAAAACTTAAAGGAAAAGGAACATTACTACTTGAACAAGGAACCACGTTGGTTACTTTAACGTACGAACAACATTCACTACTTCGACTTGGACACAAGTTTGTTACTCAAACATACGAACAACATTCACTCCTTCAACTAGGAACCACATTTCCTACTTTAACATACCAACAACCTTCAGTACTTCAAATAGGAACCATCACACATTTCCTATACTTTGTTAACTACGAACAACCTTCAGT
>NW_022261602.1:43679-60529 GCF_009602425.1 Actinia tenebrosa
ACCTTCACTAATTCAACAAGGAACCACATTTCCTACTTTAACATACCAACAACCTTCAGTACTTCAACTAGGAACCATCACACATTTCCTATACTTTGCTAACTACGAACAACCTTCAGTACTTCAACTAGGAACCACATTTCCTACTTTAACTTACGAACAACATTCACTACTTCAATGAGGAACCACTCTTCCAAGTCCTACTTAACTACGAACGACATTCACTACTTCAACTAGGAAAAGCATTTCTTGAAACTTTCACTCACCGTTGTGTGTTTTAGACGTTGTCGGTTCACCGGAGACTCTTCTTGCTCGTCAATGCCGTTATCCAGTTCAAGCAGGGGCCACTTATAGACAGCACGTACTAGGCATTGCGTGCAGGATGGGATTCAGTTTGCTGGGGCGTGGTTAATTAAAATTTTACCTCGAGAACCAAAATCAGAGAGATGATTGTCTATGATGGCCTACTTCTTTCCTAACTTAATTATATTCTTCCATTGACGCACAACATATAAAATGTGATCTTTGTAAAACTAGGTAAATCAGGTAAGGCATATTCCTCCTTTAATGGTTTTACACTGCAAAAAGAAAAAAGAAAATTAAAGCTATGGGGAGATTGGATAAACTGTTGAAAATAAAAATGATCCGTAAAATTTAATGCGGGTGAAAAAAGAAAAAAAAAAAAATTTCTAAAGGTAGTATTTACACTTAAATCAATAACAAAAATTAAAATTAAAAAAAAAATAAAAAAAATAAAAAATCGATTCCAAGGTGCCATACCCCCGAGACATCCGCAGAGCTGGGGCGTCGTATGGACTTCGGACCTGACGGCGATTAAATCCTTCTGCCCTTGGGTGTACGAATTACGCAAGAAAATGTTCTAGCCAGMSKRGAGAGACCAGCCGGCCCCCAGACCATATCGGCTAATCCCTTGCATCTCTGCCACGCACGGAATCGGTTGAAAATATAATGTTAAAAAGTCTAGTCTATTCGGTGCATTGTTTTCACGGCCTATTGTTATGCTTATTCCGTAGAACCGTGGCTCAGTGGAAAATACTTGGGCATCGCGGATACCGAGTCAAGCCCGGCAGAGGGGGGTTAGTATTGAGATGGGTGACCTAAACATGATACCTACTCAAACAAGATTTTGATCGTAAATTTTCTTTTTCTATGAAGTAAACCATCCTATCAATCCAACGAAAATGGCTTGAAGTTTCTCTAGAAAATAATTCTTTAAATTGACTAGGATTTCTTTCAGAAAAACTAAAAAAATTTAAAAACTGCAGGGCATTTAATGCGCGCCTTGAAGCTTGTCTATATTAATATATATATTTATTGTTGTTTTGTTTTGTTTTTTGTTGATTCAAACAATATATGTCACTTTTCGTTTACACCGAAAGGTCCTTTCAATGGATGTGAAATAGTCATGATAGCAAGGTCTTACAGTGAAAGGACCTCCGAAGCTCAGTCATAATCAATTCTTAAACTGGCATGCCTATTCCATTCATTTTCTTTTGATCTGCTTTATTAAAACATAAATATTGGTCATCTTTAGAGTTGACCAAAATATGCAGCTTTTGAAAGTTGACAAAGGTCCTTTCAATGGATGTGAAGAGGTCTCAACCTCGTGGTCTCATGCTTAGTTCACATCCAGTGAAAGGACCTTTGAACCATCTTATCAACTGTTGAACAAAATTCTTCCATTAAGTTTCTTTTGAACTATTTTATTTTACATTTTGGTCGTCTGCGCGACCATGGCCAAAACATATAAAATTTGGATTCATTAGATTTTATACTTACAAAACATTTCCTTTTGTTCTCTATTTACATAAAAACTGGGACCTCTATAATGGGCGAAAGAATTCAGTGGGTTTAGGAGTTGATTAGTAGCTTCAAATCAACTTCATGTTAACTTCATGCTAGCAAAATAGTAAAGAGGTAGGTCCAAAGGTGTAAAGTTAGGATCTGTATTCTAACATTAACCAGAACGATGGGCTTCCTGTGGTATCTTAAACCTTCCTCGCACCACAGGCAGTCCATACTTTTAAATAGTAAACGATAAACGCACAACTTATTTTTTTTTTTTTGAACACACATAAAAATCACTACTCACGTTTTCTGTTTTCACTTGAATAGCATTGATCGATTCGGGGAAACGGAATCTCCATTCGTTTGGAATAAATAGTTACCCTTTGTTGTATCTATGGTAACTGTACGCCGCTCTATTTTGCACGATGTGTTTTAGTTTGTCGTCTGGCAGGAACACAACCGAGCAGTTTTCGAACGTTTTTTTCGATTCCTTGTTCGACAAAAAATTAGAAAAAAAGTGGAATAAATTCACAGATTCTCAACGAGTACCCCTTAAGGTAACCTTCTCAAATGAGGCATAATTTTTCATTAATCTTTAAAAATAGCTACGTCGAAGTAATTTTACTAGTAATGTTACACTTTTCACTATGATTTCAAGTCGAAAAACTAAAGTAAATTTTTTCTTCGTTCCGACACTCCMCCTAGGAAAAGTCCGATCCAARGAGTGAATCCAGATMSKGATTTTCCACAATTTTGGATTTTCGGGCAAAAAGTAACAAATTCTGAAAGAGCAAGAGAAATGGGGATCAATTGTGTAGTTTGTTTTGTTTTAGTCGTAAAGGAAATGGATTTAATAGCATCAAGAGTATGGACCCGCAAACCACTTGTACACTAATCACAGCAACACACCAGCCTCCCCAAGGTATTAGGCTATACAATCTATTTTTTCATCTGTTAGAAAAATTAATTTTTTCTAAAAAATCGATATAACCTAGATTTTTAGGAGTTTTTTCGAAGAAGCTTTTAAAAAATACAGAGTCCCGAGCAAAATTTGAGGGTTTTGCCCTCTTGAACTCTGAGCTCAATACTTATATATGGTTTTTCAATAAAATCTCGTAGATTTTTCAGCGAATGTTGAGCGCGTGCAGTCACCTTAAAACTTAAATTAGACAAAAGGATTTGAAAAAAGGATACTCTTAAATATGGTCAAGGATACTCTTAAATATGGTCAAGGATACCCTTAAATATGGTCAAGGATACCCTTAAATATGGTCAAGGATACCCTTTAATATGGTCAAGGATACCGTTAAATACGGTCAAGGATACCCTTAAATATGGTCAAGGATACCGTTAAATACGGTTAAGGATACCGTTAAATACGGTCAAGGATACCCTTACATATGGTCAAGGATACCCTTAAATATGGTCATTTGAAAAAGAATACCCTAAGATATGGTCAGCACAGCTAGCAGTCCATACTTTTAAATAGCAAATAATGAACGCATACTATAAATATATATTTTATAACACACATAAATATCGATCACTTCTCATCTTTTTGGTTTTCACTTGAATGGCAGAGATAGCGTACAAAATATCCATACGTTTAGAATAAAGACTTTCTTTTTTCCCTTTGCGATCTCTATGGTAGCTGTATGTTATGTGGCATGATGACCTTTAAGTGAAGAGTTTTTCGAAAGAGGTAAAGAAATCATAAAATAAGAGAACTTTAATCTACTTTTTCTTGTAAGAAAAAGCCTTTGATTACAAATTTTATCCACAAGTCGATCCCAGAAGTGTAAAACGCTATTGGACTTTTGGCGACAAAAACCTGGCACTATCACTGCTATTGGATTAGAGTGTAGGTTTTAAAAACCATCTGAAATGCATTGGATAAAAGGGTAGGAATAATAATATTCTCTACAATTCAATGTGCGCTGGGAAAAAAAATTTTTTTCTTTTAAAACTTGGGACTTAAACTAAGTCTACGACAGAAATTTTTTAAAAGGGTACCATACCCGCGAGACATCCGCAGAGCTGAGGCGGCGTATGGACTTCGCAGAGTAGCAACTGAATCCTTCTGCCCTTGGGTGTACGAATTCACACATGAAAATATTCTAGCCGAAGCCTAAGGGGAGAAACCAGCCGGCCTGCAGGGTATTTAATTCACCTTACGCGGAAGCTAGACTATATTTATTTTTCTGTTTTGCGTTCACCCTATCTGGATCAGACGAGTCAGCCAATCAGATGGGTAGGGTATGATAGACAAAACGCAGAGTTTCGAAAACAGAATATTGTTTATTTTTGTTAAAACTTTCTTTGATAAAAAGAAAATAGAAGCGGCAACAAAGCTTGATAGCCAAGAAGAGTATGTAATTAAGGTAATTCCCTAGTGCAACAAAAAGCATGGAACTTACAAAGTTTAGGCATTTGTCTTTCGAAAACTAAATAAGAAACATCTTCAAAACTTTTCACTTTTTTCTCTTTTTTGAGTAGAGATTTTTATCTGACTCATCCCAATCTCCACTCGGAAAAATGTCAGTTTTCGACTATTTTGAGATGTTTTTTCAATATAACATAATTAATGTCCATGCAAAGTTTCAGGACAAAGTTATTGGCAAAATTTCTTTCAAAGGAATTATCTTAATCGGGAACTCTTTTTAAAACAGATCCAGGGAAAATATTAAACCAAGACAATAGCGAATAGAATAGCCACAAAGCTTCTTATTCAAGTTCCTATTAAATTGCTTGCTAATTGGTTTTATTTTTAACCACAGAACATTAATAGTTTATTAAGACAGCGTGTACGTTGTATTTGCTATAGCAACGGTAGATTTTCTATCAGTAACAGTTGTGTAAAACTTTCGTTATTAAGTACGTGACGTTTCACAGTGCAACTAAGCCGTACATGTTGAGGTACTCGGTTGGAAAAATGGGAATCTGTTTGTCTGACAGGAACCAGGTTAAGGACGAGGATCCAGATGTGCGAGGTTTTCGCAAGCCTCCACACTACCGCAATCGCGAAGGGCCAAAATACAGGGTCGTCAATTTCACTCCGGACTACGAATACCGTAAGTACGAGCCTTCAACTTGGATATGCGTTCGGGTGAACGGTGTGGAGTTCAAAAAGGCCGCGGATAGAGGAGAATCGATTTTAGCGAAGTACTTTGATGGACACAATGGACCAGAGAAGACTATGAATAAAACATGTCCACTGAAGGTGCAGATAGAGTTCAAGCAAGATCTCCATGAGCCTGGATACTTTGTTGTCGCTAAGCACCTACCTTACGAGTACTGCGATCGCCCTCCTGCACCAAAGCACAAAGATATGTTCATACAAGATCTTCCAGAGCATTTTGCGTATGTTTCAGTGTTTGGAGGTATCGCTGACCAGAACGAAATTAAACAGCGACTGGACGCTCTTATTGAGGTTTTGGGAAACGAAAACAAAGATTACGAGAAGATGGATTATTCTACGACTCGTTTTGAAAAAGCTTACAATCTAAGGAAAAACACCAATGAGATCATTCTTCTTACAAACAGGAGAGTTTAATAATATGATATCCGGAACGTTTTATCTATTTTTTCGTTTTTCCAATTTAGCATTGCGAACGAGGTTTTTTTCTAACTAGTATCTTTACAATCTGTAGCTTCAACACTAGCTTTGGAGGTTTCACGAATACAGTCTCTTTTCCTTGCGAGCGACTATTAGAACCTAGAAATGCTTGTTTATTTTTTTGCTTTCTTCATATCAGACAGTTGGAAGGAACTTTCAGTTTCATCAAGATTTTGAAGCTACAAAAATCCTTCAAACCTCCCGTACGTGATCATGCGATATGAGAGTTAATATTTAGATAGCTCATGCAACCGGCATCGGTATGGTTTTCGTATCTTAATGAACCAATTAATCAAAAAATCAGAGCAATTTAATATTCATTCAATCACAACAAATGATACTAGATTCCTCGGTTCTCGGCGTGCATGCATGTGACGTCATGACCGCCATGTTTGACAAATAACGGTTTACAGTAGCAACGGTATTCATACAACGGAAAAGCGACAAAAACGGGTCAATATAGAGGAAAAGTAGATTTATATATATATATATATTTTCAGGTGGAAAAAACCCCAAGCATTTCCGGTTTTTTAAAGCCATTTCGACGCGTGTTTGGAATAAGAAAATTCGACAAGTTTCTTTTCACAAGACCTGATCAGTGATGACTATGGCATTGAAAGTTGAGACGTTTGACTTGAATGTCATTGTCTGTTATCCCGTGTAAACCAATATTCCCCATTACACAGAATTTTAAAAGGTAAATCCCTAGTTTACACTGCGCTTAATATGAATAAATAACGCTGCATAAATCATAAAAAATTATGCGGTTTTATTTCTAAGGATTCGAATTTGTGTCCCCTATTAGTAGAGGGTTTTCCCTCAGCTAGTTATTTTCTTGACACGTTAATTAAGTATCTATCTATCTATTACCTTATTTATGAGATTCTATATTACACAGTCAACGTGTAGAGCATGTGAGCATAAGCATATGAAATATGCAAGGTATGAATATTAAAGTTATATTATTAGTATATGTAATAGGACTCCATGCTGAGGAAAATTCCAAGGACTGACAAAATTGCATGAGGCCGTAGTCCGAGTCCTATTTGGCAGTCAGAGGAATTTTTCGAGTCTAATTATTTCTTGATTGGGGAGCATGAAATCCCATTACCTATTAATTATATACCTGCCTAATTAATACCATATCAACAAGACCTGTCCAATTAAGAAAATAATTGGACGGTTACCTATATGGGATTAATGAGAAGCTACACGCTACATTAGTATGATTATAATAAAAAACAATGGTACGAGCCAAGTTGAAAATATTTTAATAATCTATTACTTAATTACATTAAAATCATATTTACAAATTCTTACAATAACCAAGTTTTTTTTTGTAAAATTTCGTTTTACCCAAATTGTATTAAAATCATAGCATATTGTTTAGAAGGGAAATGCACATGACTTGATTGTAATTATGCATTATTTTAGGACTTGTAGTCTCCACTTTCGTCTCACACCATTCACTGACCTTATTCATCATAATTACTTTCGTAACAAGTCTTTACTGTGCTGTATTACATCATACACCATTTTAGCAAGTCCTCTCACGGACCTCTCATCTCGTGTACCATTCAATGACGTCATTCATCATAATTACTATCGTAACACGTCATTACTGTGGCGTATTACATCATACACCATTTTAATAAGTCCTCTCACGGACCTCTCTCATCTCGTATACCATTCAATGACGTCATTCATCATAATTACTTTCGTAACACGTCATTACTGTGCCGTATTACATCATATACCATTTTAATAAGTCCTCTTACGGACCTCTCTCATCTCGTGTACCATTCAATGACGTCATTCATCATAGTTACCACAAGAGGCGGGTAACTATGGTAACACGGTACATATTACTATCCTTTATTTCACGATAAATCCACTTTTCCAAATCTCTTCCCCATCACTTGGCTGTGGAAATATACTAGCTATAAATACCCATGATAATTACCATAAGATATAATCAAATAGCATGTGCCACATGGCATGCGCCATGGTAGCCTAATTACGTCATAGTCACATGCCACGTCAGTTTTAATTACGTAAAGTTGTGTCAAATAGCTGTGTGAAAGGTCTGGAAAGGCGGAATGACTTTTTTTAAGAGGTCTTGTTCCTGTCATTACAGCTTAGCCCTGCTAATACAACTTGAATAAATAACGTCACATCCGCCCTGTTAATACAATACATTATCGAAAGCGAATATCTGTTACTTACTTTACAGCAAACAATAACATAAGGCTGATATTTTAAAGGATATATATATATTCATATATACATTAGTTCAGCTAAACTTGCTAGACTTGCGAACACACCCGCATCTGAAGAATATATGTGCCGGCCACAAACCTATCCAGTCACGAAGGACGTGTAATCACGTGATCAGCGTACGTTGACGCTTGTCTTACGGCGGGCTAGTTGAGTCAAACGTCTGTCTACATTCGTTTTATCTGGTGGTGACATGGTTAAGGGAACTCTTTCATCTTCAGCGAGATTCTCACAGCACAATTGATGTTGGGATAGAGAAGGGGAGGGGATGATAATGCATAACTATATAACTATAATATATTATATATTACATATTATAAGGATACATTTTTGTAATAAAACCAAGTCAGTGTCCTTCTTGACATCTTCTTCTAGCCCTTGTAACAATAACTGTGCTGTTTCGTACTTCTCACGGCACTGAAGGGGGGGAAATGTCAATTTGATCGTATCATTACTCAAGAAAAGAGAGCAAAAGAAAATAGTAGAGTTTTAAAGTTGATGCCATCCAAGAGATCTTATTTGAAAATGCGTCCCGAGTGGAACGAGAAAAGAGGTCTGCGACGATGAAAGAGTACATTTATCATGTAGGTAGGAGAGAGAGGGAAGGAGGGGGGTTGGAGGAGGGATTGGGTGAGTGTTTGTCGTTCACTACTGTCCTCTGCTATCCTTTTCCCAAGGAGGTAACAGGAACATGACTTAATGATATTGGCCTGTAGCAGGCAGAAAAAAAGAACAAAAACAGGTGGATTGCAAGATGAAATCGAAGTGATGCGATGATCATGGATGTGGGAACAACAAAACGGGATACACTAGAACGGAACTGAATAATCAAATATAATTAGGAGAAAAGAAATATAAAAAAATTTGAACTACCTCTTTTGGGTTACCAAACAGCTCATCCAAAGCTGCATTTTGACACTATATATTAAAATTCAAAAAGAATAAAAGTATTAGTTATAAGAACAGTTATAAGAAAATGAGACAACATCTTCGAATAGGATTTGGTGTACTATTTGCCATCCGTGGTTAAGGGAAAAAATGGGTCGAGTTGGTATTGCAGTGCATTGTGGGACTGTTTTAGGGGACATATTTCCAAGATGGCGGCTATTTTGTCCCCTAAAACAGCCCCACAATGCACTGCAATCATGCCAACTCGACCCAGTTTTTCCCTCAGCCTCGGAATGGCTTATCATTGTTATAACCGATGTAACTGCGAGAAAACGTGGATATAAAGGACACCTACCAGTTCCATTGCATAGGTATACATCAATTTATCAGCATTGGCCTGTAAAAAAAAAACAAAAAACAAGTCAATGAAAAATTTTTTTTTTGTCTGACGAAGATATCTCATAATAGACCCCTTGCAGCACATCGGAATGCAGCTCAATTTGAAAAAAACAACAACAGATTTCCAATTGAGATTGAAATTCTTTCCTTTTGTCCTCCAAGTTGAGCTGTTTTGACGTCACGATATATTTAATCTAATGCTTTTTGATATCTTACTGTTATAATCTTATCCGTTGTCATCGATTTGGACTGTAAAAAGGACTTGATTCGCGCTGTTCTGTCCAAACACTGTCGGTAGCGATTGTTCAGGTCGTTCACCACTGAGGAGAGTAGAAAACAAACACCGATATTCAGACAAAAATAATTGATGGGCAAGGTAGGGCGCTATGGTGGGTCTCAACCAAACTAATGCAATGGTCACTAGAAATCAAGTTTTCCTTGCTTGCTGCGTTACGTTGTCCATATTTGCGATCCAACCAAAGTCTCAGTACAAGATTAAAACACAGAAGTATTGAACACAAGCTGCTATAAGTCATAGTCATAAACGTTTATCTGGAGTAATTGGTTTCTTGCTCGTACCATTCTTGACAGCATTGGAAGGTTTCAGGCGATGTTCTTGGAGTTCCTCCTGAGCGAAACGTAAAGCAAGACTTGAGATACGCAGCGCCTTCAGGTACAGAACAAGCTGTTCTGTGGTCCTGAAAAGATAAAGAGAACACTGTCATTATGAGCATTGGTAACCATTTTAATCTTTGTCACCATCGCCATCACCATCAGCATTGCTATCATCGCCACCATCATCAGCATCAACATCATCAACACCATCATCATCATCATCAACAACACCATTACCATCAACATCATTATCTATATCACTATGACAACCACCACCATTTCTAATATCACAATCAACCCATTACAGTGTAATATTTTTTTACCTGCATTCCTCGCTAATGCTACCGATTTGATCAGTTAAGACGCTTTCATTCTGAGAAAAGAAAATTATATAAAGTTAGTGTGCTTTTGGTGCCTGTAGGTGCCTGTAGGTGCCATCAAGATGGCGGAAATGTTCACGTCATAGGAAAAGGAGCTATTAGCCATTCCGATGTGGAGAGAAAAAAACTGGGTCGAGTTGGCAATGTATTGCATTATGGGGCTGTTTTAGGAAACATATTTCCAAGATGGCGCCTATTTCATCCCCTAACTCGACCCAGGCTTTTACTCAACCTTGGAATAGTGTCTTAAAAAATGAAGGCAGCATATTTGTGTTTGTAAGAAGCCTAAGAACGAAAAAATATATATGCGAATAAATAATAAATGTGCATACCATTCGTATTGCGATTGAGTCAGCAAGCGTGGTCAGCGGGGCACCTCTAGCTCGTATGACAACCAAGATGGCGTCGACCAGGGATAAAGCGAAAGACAGCTTGCGTACTCCATCAGTATGTTCGGTCTATATGTAAACACAGTTCATAGGTTCAATGCAGTGGCCGCGAAGGATTCTTCCATAGTTATAGAGGCTTTTTGCACCATCACGTAATGGCAGCCATGGCAGGAGGCACAACAACGGATTTTTCGCATAGGAAAATCAATCATTTCTTATGTAAATCTAATTAGAAGCTAATTAGACGAGATTCAGTTGTTCCTGCCTCCTGTCATGGCTGCCATCATATGATGGTACAAAGCCTATATTCCACAGATTTTAAAGTAGTATTCAAGGTATAAAATTGGCCACGTTTTGCAAGTTGCTCATACTAGTAGCTTATCTAAGAGATTCTGGTTTCCTCCTGATGGACTGCCATTTTACAACATTATTCTTTGTCCATGGTTTTTTGGGTCTGCTCTTAAATCTAAGGTATCTGAAAACTAGCTCAAATCCAATAACATCGCATTGCTGATATTAAACGGAATCCTGCTGACGACCTCGTTGTGCACAGAATTGTGGGACTTTATGGGACTTTGCCATTTTACGTCCTAAAATTCCGCCCTACAAACATCTGCACCACGAGGTCGTTACCAGAGTCTTCTTTTGAACTTTGGAAAGGTTAAACGCTTGGTTTATCTCTAGAGATCTGATTCATTCAGGCTGAAAATCAGTTGGTAGTTAGGAAACAAGTCTATACATCGTTATATAACTGGTTTAGTTCGAAACAGTATTTTTTACCTCCAAGAGCGTGTCTTCAGGTAGGTCTGGAGCGACAAGTGCAATCGTACCCTCCATTTCGGGAGAACAAGGTTCTACTACATGGCTGGTAGACGAAGAACTCTGGGAAAAGCCTCGAGTAACTTTAGTACCTTTATTATATTTATTAAAAAAAAATTAAAAAGCCCATTATTATGAAAAATGAAGGATCAGTGTGAACCGCGCGGTCAAACGCCAGCGCATACTCCTGCGAAAATTATATTCTTAAAATTTTCCCGTTACTAATCTAACAGATGCGTTCGCGCCTCAAGACTTAAACGCGCGCAAACGCTTTCCCGCGCTTTTTGAAGTGCAGTGTGCGACGTCTACAGGTCTAGCTAATATCACTCATATTTAATGTACCTTTGTCAGGCATAACGAGAGCGGGAATATCATTGCTCACAGCTTCTTGACCAGTATACTTTGGTAAAGAATGGAAAGGTATGATACCACCTGCCTTCATGGCGGCCGAAGGAGGTGACGACCCGGCGGTAAACAACCCACGTAGAGGCTTGAGTTCAGCCTCCTCCTCGACGTGACTCGTATGAAGAGACTTGGTAGGAGATCCTGGGATGGGAGGAAGATGGGATGGAGTAGATGAGGTAGGAAGAGTTGGTTCGTTGCCTCCCTGTGGTGAAAGTGGCGCGCCACTAGAATGACGTCGCGGCGATTGACTGGTGCTTAGTCCTAACTGAAGCTGCCCAGTATTCAACAGGCCAAACGATCTGTTTCGATGCAGACCCATAGCTGTGGCTAAAATAGCAGGCGAGCTATGCACTTTTAATATCGGCCTTGCTTCAGTGCCTTCGGAGAGCGTCTCCAAAGTCACAAGGCCAGGGTTGGTCTGTCTGGCCAAAGCAGAAAGAAGAGGAGAAGAACTAGACGGGTTTCTTGATCCTTCAATATTAGACAAAGCTCGTCTAATAGTTCCAGGTGGAGGTCGTCCTAGAGGTTCCATACTTACTGTATCAGCGGTTATCTGTGGTACCGCATTCAAGTTGGCCAGTTTATGAAACCCTACTTTAGAGTTGTCAGTAAAGGTTTTGGCGACCGCTGTGACCAAGGATGGCGCTACGGTGTCAGTAGGTGACTGTGCCCCCTTTAAATAAGATGGACTTGGGAGAGTCCTTGAAACAACAGGAACGGATCCTTTACTTGGAAGGAAGATTTTTCTGCCGGTTTCCTGCGTTGGCTTGTAAGGTAGAGCTTCCGTTGGGCTTCCTGGAGAAGAGCTTTTCCGAGGCACAGGGACCGGAGTAGAGGACTGGGAACAGGGAGATACGTTTGGACGAGGACCTGGAGAGGAGTTCGTTCTGACACGTCGAGAAATGGGAACAGAGGATTGTTGGGGCATACCTCGAGGACTACCTTGAGAAGTTGATGGCTGATTACTGGCGGAATGGGCTCGGGGTCTTGTGGGAGGTGAGTTGGGCGATGAAGAGCCAACCATGAATGTTGCTCTGCGAGGTGGCGATCGTGGAGACATTTGCTGAGGGGAGACTGGGTTAAACAACTTTGCATCTGTGTTTCTGGGAGGTGATGATTGGCTAAAAAGTAATTTTTAAAAATCCGTCAGATTTTTTAATGAATGCAAAATAATTTCAGCCAGAGGAAAACTTTTTAGTTAACCACCTTCATGGGGCCCTCTAAATTTAGGCTGTTTATATAGATGGGTACAAATTTTTTTTTTTGAATTCCACCCCTTGAAGGAATCCAAAAAGCCGAAATCATTTCCAGAGAATGAAAAAATGAGAATGAAAAAATGAGAATGAAAAAATGAGAATGAAAAAATGAGAATGAAAAAATGAGAATGAAAAATACTCATAAATATAATTACCATTCATGCGGAAAATAAAGATCCCATGTTACCTTTGCTCTCGGTGTACCTTAAGATAATAAAAAGATTGTAATACGAGATTTAAAGAAGAACATGCATATAGCGTAAGGCGCACTATGGAGATAAGACAGACAAGAATACTGATGATGTATCAAAGTCAGGGCACGGCTCATTCGCAGATCGAACCATAGAACAACTGATCAAAGTCAGGGCATGGCTTACTCATGGATTGAATTGGAATTTAGCTTGTTAGGTTTTGCGGAGGGAGGAAAAGCGGAGAACCCAGAGAACAACAACGCGCTGGACGGGCAAAAGTAACATCAGCATCAGCTACCAGGAGATCTCGGGGAACGCGCGCAAACGACTGTTGTAGTTGAGGCGGTCCTAGTTTCAGTTGTTTATCGGCGAACAAAGAACTATCATTTCACGATAATTTCATAAAAAAATGAAAAACACAATGCGCCATTTGACCCATAGGTATTCGTTATAAGAATAAATAGACTTTTAAATGTATTTCTAGTCCATAACGTAGCTAGGGAAGCAAAGATTCAGAGTAATTTTTCTGACTTCGGTCGTCATGTTTTTTTTTCCCGATGGGCCGCCTGATCAGATTTCTTGCTGTGCTAGGATTTACTGGTTTTCGATGGGCTGTCAAAACAAGATCACTTGGTACAACAACGAGAGTGCAATGTTCCCTGATATCTTACCATCGCTATCAAGGTTATTCGGAACAATGACGAAATCCTGAAAGGAAGAATCCAACAGTTAAAACAATAGTGACAGAGATTAAAAGGCAGAAATAAAACTTTAGCTCATCCCTCCCCCTCCCCCCCCTACTCAGCTCAATATGTTCACGTTAATTGATAGGAAAATAACAAGATGTTATATGTAATGTTAATAAATAAATAATTAAAGAATTAAAGAAAKAAATAAAATAATAATTATTTAATTTGTTTAAGCTTATGCGCACGTACATTTCAAAATTCTCTTGCAAATTTATAAAATCTTAAGTATAAGAAATATTTTTTATTGCTAACGTTATCCCAGGCTAACCTCGGGTTCCACGTCATCATCAGCTTGGGTTAGACGAGGAGGACTAGGCATGAGCGTTCCTGATGACCTCTGACCTCGATTACAATAAGCTGAAGTAATAGAAAATAAGCGTGATTAATGACTAAAACTGGCCTAGCCTAATAGTCAAAAAGCTGGGATAATTTCACTGTAGTTTAATTGACGCAGGGACTGCTTTTCGTTCATCATGGCAGTCATATTTTATTTTTTCTGCTTTTACAAAGTGCATGGGCTACCTGAGTTAACAAGAGGAACTGTTGTCGCATACAAAACGTTTTCTGTTGTGACATGAATGAAGATGAGTAGCCAATACGAGTAGATCATTGGAATTGGTGTATATCTGCTTTACATACCATTAACAGGGCTGTGTTCCAGACTACCTTGGCTGACAGGGTGAGGATCCTGAGGGGAAGTACCTGTTATATCGTATGGGGGTGTCATACGGTGCAGCAGGTCTACCCGAATATCTCCTAAAGCCTCAGCTCCATAACTCTGCAAAAGGCATCGATACATTCAAGTGTTAAAAGCGCGATTACATGGCGTAACGGAGACGCAATCGTTACCAAGAATTGAAACGAATTAAAATAAATTAACTTTGTTTATAGAGGATAACACTAGACAGTAATTTTAACTGATAAACTCATGGTGCTCTTTAAACGTCTCTAGTTGATTAGGGATGGGACCGCCATCAGACCAATCATACCATACAAGATTACAGTTTGTCTAATCAGAAGGCACCCTTTCGGGGTTGAGGTCACTGGACGACGACGTGACACAAAGTAGGTTGGAAAGTCTGTCATACTTACAGGAGAGTTTGAGCCAGAGGATCTTGTTCCTTGCGAACATCCACTGTGATGTCTATGTCTTGATGGTACAGCCACAGGTGTAGCTAAATAAATGGTCAATGTTGGGATTATTCAAAATGTATAAGTTTTTTTAGGGGGGAGGGGGGATGTGTGGATTTTGAGTTTTTAAGCACATCATTTCGTTAGACTCCTTTTTAAAAACCCAACATACAAAGAATTGTATTATATTAATGGTATAGCCCCCCAAGTGCTGCTTGCACCCCCCTGAAATCCACATACCCAGAAGACAAACCTTTTTAAGTGGTGTAATATCACGGCACGTTTTGATTATTTGCAACTTATTTGATTTTTACCTCGTGGATACCCGTAGCGTAGAAGAGGTATTGTCAGTGGTCTGAATATGCCAATGTATCACTCACTCGCTCGCTCACTCACTATAGTGTAAGCAGATCGATAATTAAACGTTTATCAATCGTCTTAGGTCATTTGCTTACGAACGTTACGCGAAACGTATTTTCGGGCTTCATACAAACACGAACGAACTTCTTATTCAATGAAATAGAATAATTTCAAAAGTAAAAATTTGAATCAAAGTATAAGGTCGATTACTCATCTTAGCAGTTGAATTGAGCATTTAAATCAATCGAATGATTACTCTATCTTGGAAATTACGAAGGTCAACAAAAGTCAACAAAATGCACAGAAAGGGCGCAGGAACCACGAGTTCGCCAAGGCAGATTGAGGATTTTCTAAGTGTTTAGTAATACTTACAAGACCTTTGTACAATTCTTCCAGTCAGAAAAGGATGTGAGAAAAATTCACCTACAAAAATTATAAAAACCTGGACTGAGTGGAGGCTCACAGAGTAAACAAACTTGTGTGATGACTTTAGGAATTCATCCAGAAAAAAATGACGGCTATGACCCAAAGTAAAAGGCAAATGTTTTAACACCCTTGTCAACCATGGAGATAAAAATAAGTGGAGAAAACATAATGATAATAGGGTTCAAGAGAGCATAAATAAGAAAGGGAAACTTCGTAATAACGCGCGTGCCATGTAAATTCCCGGTCTGGCTATTTTTAGTAACCGGATGCAGTTTAAATTTTGTCTTACCCTACTCCCGTGCGTCATCAACTTGCACGTGGGTGCTCTTTCCATTTCGTTTTTAGTGATCTTAGTGATTTTAGTGATGGCAGGATGGTAATTAGATTTGAAATGGGAAGTAAAGAAATGAGATGAAATGAGATGGGAGAAAATGTGATAGGAATGAAATGGTTCAAATACTATATTATGTAAAGGATAAAGGAGACAAATATAATGTGTATGTATGTATGCATGCATGTTGACCATCTTTAGGGTGCCGCAAATGGACTGAGACAGAGGGGGACTGCTCATCTTACCAAAGTCCATTCTATCTTTTGGGTTTCGTTTTAGAAGCCCTGTCAGTAAATCCTTGATGTGACTTGATGTACCAGCAGGAATGCTATAACAACATTACAAAATGCTATTAGCCAAAGAGTGACTGCAAGTTAAAAATTGTTAGAAAAGTAAAATATATACATACTTGGGGCATATTCCTTTGTTCTTCTCATAAAACTTCTTCAGTGCTTGAGGGCTATTTGCCTGCGGAAAATCGTTTCTATGTTATGTTTTCCCATTTTTTATTAGAAATAGAATCAGGCCATAATAATGTAATTTTGAACCATCAATGTGAAACAAAAATTTAAAAAAATCTCAGGCAAATGAAAAATAAAACACAAACTTACCGTAAATGGAGCTTTACCAGTGAGACACTGATAGACGATGGTACCAAGACTCCAAAGGTCTGCCTTAGCATCATATGCTTTGGACATGATCACTTCAGGGGCCTACAAATTGTACATTTTGTGCAAAGAAAAGTGTGCATGTATTAAGCAAGGCAACAGTTATTTTTTGGGGGTAATGGGAAGGGAGTGGGGGGGTGG
>NW_022261602.1:60552-93143 GCF_009602425.1 Actinia tenebrosa
GCTAAATCAATAAATTATAATAAATTATGCAGAGTATATATATATATAGATCTATATATCTAATGTGTATATAGGATTGTCCATAGTGATTTTTGCAACAACCTGTCAGTTTGCAATGTTCAAAACTCCAGTATATCAATTTGATTTCAATTTAAGTAGTAAGTTCACAAAAATTTTTAAATGCCCCAGCTCCTGAGAGTTGCTTAAAGATTACTGGCCTCAACATTGTCAATACTTTTATTACATTTAATAGTACTTATACAATACTTTACTTTACCAACATGTCACCTAATTTATAACGAGCTCATAAAAGCTTGTTTAAGTGTGAATGTGAAAAAAACTTGATAATTATTGAACATAGCCTGGTATGAGTGCCAGGCTTAAAGACAAACTTAGTTTATATCTATTAATGAGGTACATTGTCGAAAACTCTAATGCAAACCTACCATGTACATGGGAGAACCACAAAGAGTTGCAGCCATCATCTCACCAGGAAGAAACCTTGCAAACCCAAAGTCAGCTAAAAAAAGTCACAAATTAAAGCATTAGTGAGACAACACATTAATAATCATTGATGATGATACATATTTCAATAATCAATAACAGAGCCTTTGTGTACAAAGGGTGGATAGTGCTATCCAAGGGATAAATCGGTGCTGATATCCAATAAATTTATCCACTGGATAAGGAGGATTTATCCATTGGATAGCACTTTCCACTCTTTGCACAACCTGGCCCAGTTCTAAAGGACTCTAATGGCTGCAAAATCAACTATCTTTCTCATTTTCTCATGCAATAGTAGTATCATTTTGTACTTTGGCTAATGCACTGTTTACCTGTGTGATAAAATGAGTAATAGATAGCCAAGGCTAAATAATAATGGCAAAGCTAACGGCTCACCAAAATTGACACTACAAATTTTATGTCCCAATGCCTTTTTGACTATAGTATCTGCATATTGATCAGTTTCAGTTTTATGTTTCAGCCCTCATGTTGATCAGCCCATACAGTTTTGGGTGCTTACCAATTTTGATCTTGATGTCAGAAGGAGATGGATTTGAGGTGCCAGTGTAACTTAAAAGAAGATTCTGAGGTTTCAAATCCCTGTGCATTATTCCCTTCGACTGAAGTGTACCCATAGCAGAAGCTAAGAAATACAAATAAGAAGATAATAAAAATATTAAGTATCATTTCCTTGGGCTACCTGTGTCTTTTTTCCACAGGAATCCCATAATGGTTGGTTTGTCCCATCAGGTTTCCTGGATTAAATGAATTTAAGGTGACTGCCTAATTTTTGCTCAAAAAACTTGCATACAGGCATCCATTAAATACAGATTATCTTGAAAACAAGCTTGGTACACCCCATTATATTTTTCTTTTCATATTTGGAATCAGCATTAAATTTCACTTTAGAAAAATGTAGTTTTTAAAAAAGTTTATGATTTTTTCCAAAAGTAGCCAGTCACTTAAAATTCAATATTTGGAAACATACCTATCTGTTTAAGGAATATCCTAATTGTGTCTTCACTCAGAGTTCCTTTTGCTGTGAAAATATATTTTTTAATTAATAATGAGCTACAATGTAGCTTGACCAGCCCCTCACTTGGTATATATGTACAATACATCAAGCAAAATATGATACTTAGATGGAAATAGATATTGGGTAGTTACCATGGGCAGCATCAACTTTTTTACCCCCCCCCCCCCCCCTTGCCTTTGGAAACTCAGAAATCTTTCAAGGCTCCTGGCTCAAGGAATTCCATGCAAAATAATTGGGTTGTGTTTGAATTTACCTTGAAGATAGTCAGCAAGATCTCCTCCATTGCAGTACTGTAATTAAATTAAACAAGTCAATAATAAATGAATAAATGACTGATAATTTGTAGTGGCAAATAAAATAATTTTGCTCTCACCTCCATAACCAGGTAGACATTGTTTGGTCTTTCCTGTTTGGTAATAAAATAGGAGAGACAGTATAAAAATATGCTGATAGTATTGGCATGAATACCTGCTCCCTCTGGGTCAATACTGGTGAATGCCAATCTTAATTTTGCAAACCTTACCAAATTTTAACGATTACGAATAATCAATAATCAAAATTATTCTATACCTAAACAAAAAGATTATTTACCTGACAATCATATAATGCAACAACATTTTCGTGATGGAGTTCCTGTGTCAAAAAGAGTTATGCAATGAATGAGATAAACTTGAGCATTGTATAATATTTCAAATATCAGTCACACGAGGTTTGACCTTGGGAACTGTTTTCTCCAAGGTTTTGGTCTTTTTTAATAACATAACATTTAGACAAAAATCCTTCGTATTATTTGTTCTTGAAATACTCAAGAATTCCTCTTTGAAATTCTTAAGACTCCCTACATCACTTCAAATTTTATATTTTGTAGCTTTGCAACACGAAAGGACTAATGATGCAATCTCATATTGTTGACTGACAAAAAAAAAATCCATATTGTGTCCTAATTCCATACCTTTAAGATTTTTATTTCCTTTGCCAAAAGGTTTTGGGTTTTGGACAAGTTCTTCTTGGATATAACCTTTATTGCCACCACAAAATCTTCTTTCTAAATATGGTAAGAAAATGTGGTTAGCTCGGTTATTTTCATCATCTTACGAGAGCTAAAATAAGATTGAGAACTTCGACTGTTTACAGAACAAAAAGGCGGGATCTGCACATAAAACCGTTATAAGAATAAGGTTTGTCCAGTTTGTATCTTAGGGACAACATTATATCACTAAGGAATTGGATTTAAAATAGAATAATAATCTCATTAAAAAAACGTAGATGAGAACATGAATCACGAAAAATATCGTTGTACAAAATACAAGTTTCGTGTTAACTAAATCGAAAGATAAACGGTCAGTTGGAAGAAAAATCTAAACCTAGAATACAAGCACATTTACTTAGGAAATTCCCTTGTTTTTCACAATTAATTGCACATAAAGCACAAGAGGACCACTAAAACCTTTTAAGGAAAAAATTCCTGTCGCTCCGATCCAGCCTTTGTTTCGAAAAGGAAGAGATTACAGAATTTATTATTAAAGCTTACAATACCTTTGTATGATGCCCCTTAAAGACGACAGCAAATGCTCCATGACCTATAAGGTCTTTCTTATTGTAGCAGAAGTCTCCAACTACTTCTGTCATGACGAAGGTTTACAAAGAACGCGGAGAAAATTTTTTTCTTTGTCTTTGGTGGTTCCGAGAAACGAGTGCTCGTTCTCTCTCAAACGACCCTTCACTGGCTCCAAAAATACAAACTGAATGGCTTAGTTTGTTAGGACTATCGTGTCCTTGAGTTCTATGAGTATAATTCATAACTATTAAGGGGAATTCATGTTGCTTTTCTCTCTCCTTCTTCTCTATTTTCAAGCATGGCTCTGTCAAATCTCTAACAATGTTTTTGTTTTGATCCTCTTCGTCGGGTAACTCAAGGGCCTTGAATTGACGTCATAGTTCGATAAACCTTCGGAAGCACGTCGGAAAATTACTCGATTAAGCACAGGAAACCCATGATAGACAGATAGTCAGATATATTTATCAAGACTCAACCCTTCTCTTCAGGGAGCAACGTTTGCCACGGAGAAAAATGTAATGCACCGAAGGAATAACAGATTTTGGCTGCGTTATGGATAGATTGATCAGTCAAATTAAAGTTCTTACTTGCGGTGCATTTTTAGAAGTTCCGAAAAAATTCGCGCAATAGCCAGAGGTCTCGGGATCCTCTGATCAGTAAAGAAAGAGTTCAGTGTTAACACAGGAACATTTTAAATGTATTACTTCCAGTGAGTGATAGAGTAATATAGAACACTATGAATAAATTTTAAGGCATCCATCAGGTAAAATTCTCGTAAGATTTTAAAACACAGATGGATGGGTGGGTTCATGTGATTGGTCCACGGAATGAAAAGTTGTAAAAAAAAAAAAGTAATCTGAGAAATTCCTGGTTTACATGGTAGAAGGCAAACGAAAAATTAGTAGGAAGTTAGGATAGGTAATCAGTTGACAGAAAATTTCGTACAATCAAAAATCACATAACAGTCTGATAGACTCCGTTGCAGACGTCCTGCGGGGTTCGGTTTGTGGAGGGATCCGAACCGAACCCCGCAGGACGTCTGCAACGGAGGCTAACAGCCTGGCAAGAGAGAAAACAATTTTTTTAATACTCGCTGAGTGATTACAAAATAAAACCATCCTTTCTAAAACTGATTTTCTTCCAATATTCATTATCAGGCAAATATATAGTTCCTTGTTTAAGATTTTATTTAAGATTTTATTCCACGAAGTTGGAACAATTAACCAATCATATTTACTGGAATATCAGACATTCAAAAACAGGTGTTTTAACCAGAAGTTTTCAACTTCACGCAACTCCACTAATGAAATGATTAACTCATACTACCGTGATAATGTATTTGTACAAAGTACATCAAGGAACAGTTTCAATAGTCTACTCATACATATACAGGGATATCAAGTTCGGTGAAGTATATTTAACTTATAGGGATAACAAAGCCATACTGATCATCGCTTGTGGAATTTCTTGCTTGGGTCTTTAGCGTAGTCTTGTAACAACTGACAAGGCTGGAATTGAACTTCACCAATGGTTTGCTGTAGTTCTTTCATTCTATTGACGAATCTCTCAGCTCCGTATGTATCTAGGAAACGGAATGGTCCTGTGTGGTAAAAGAAAAAAAGTTTTATAATGTAGTATTATATTGCAGAACACTGAAACTTTTAGTCCACTGAAAACGTTCTTCTGAAGCCTGAGGAACTGGGTCGTCTGGGGTTGCGCATTTGGAGTGTTTGTGGGATTTGTAGCTCAAATAATTAAGATTAACCAGGGTTTTACAGTCAGGCTGCACAAAGGCTAAGAATACAACATTCCATAGAAAGTATTAAGAGTTTTATAGGATATTTGTTAAGGAAAGAAAATATCACTAAAGGCAAAATGTAAGCCAACGTTTGGTCGTTGGACTCTGAAGATGACTTCCGCGCAGGTTGTTGAAACGTCAGTCACAAAGTACAACTTACCTCCATGGAATGGAGGGAATCCAAGACCAAATACTGCTCCAATATCTCCATCAACCTAACAATCAATGACGGGCGCAAGGTTATTTCTGATAAGTTGTTTGTAAAATGGTAAGCTCTTAAAGGATATAAGGTCATGTATTGGCAGAGAGTTCCGCTAACTAATGATGAATGGAGTAAATTTTGCGTAGATATTAGTAAAAACATGATCCATAACCATGGCAAGTGAAATAAGAATGATTGGGAATGGTATGAGTGGAAAATAGTATGAGTGAGAAATATAGTGACTTTGAGAACATGTATTATTCGTCCAGTCAGAAATGGTTACACATACAGTATGGCATTAATTTCAAACTCCTATGAAGACTGCTATCCTTAACCAAGCATTGACAAAGCTAGTTCTGTTGTTGGTCAATACATACAGGGTTACTGAGAATGCCTTCCTGTAGACACAGAGCAGCTTCGTTTATAAATCGTCCAGCCAGCCTGATCTGGATTTCTTCTGCCTCATGACTAAAACATACCAAATTAATTACAAAGTACGTATTAAATCTTGTTATAGGGTTATATGGTAATTATAAAACATAATGCATGCTGCTGACTTGTGGGAAGGGAGGGGTCCCAACCTTCAACCTCGTTAAAAATACCAAATTTGTTATCTGTCCTGAATCCATATCTTGTGTACATGTAGTCATCCCCCATTTCTAAGTATAATGCACGTCCATGATACTTACCTTCCCTTCTTGGGTACTTTAAATTGCTTCAGAATATCAAGAGCTTCGCTGTTCAACTAACAAGAGACAGGCATATATTAGTTTTGAATTTATTGGTAAACTAAACTACAAATTATTCCAAACAGAAGAGCCATTTAATTTTTCCTAAAATTTCCTTCAGGTAAGAGTTTTCTTGTTTCAAGTTTCTTTCCAACGTTTCTTTCTTTTCAACAAAATCAAAACAAAAGAAAGAGAGAAAAGAAAAAGAAAAAGAAAAAGAAGAAAAAGATACTAAAGAATGAATACGACTGAGACAATGCTAAAACATGTTGATGAAATTTGCACTTAACGTAAAGTAGGACGACTTTAATTTTGTTTTACGATGAATGGAAAATTCATTCTGTTTTTTAAAAATCAGAATGGCTGTTTTGTTTTTACTCACAGTTCGTTTGCCACCGTAGTTGTAGAATCCTTTTCCTGATTTCCTTCCTAATGCACAAAAGTGAACAAAAATTAGTGGGGCAGTTCTGAAGAGACAAAGGAGCAGGAAGGAGAGAAGAATAAAAAGGAGGGTGGGGGAGGAGAAATAAATGAAAAGAAAAGGGAAAAAAGGGTGGAGAGATGGGAGAAGAGGAAAAATGGGGGGGGGGGGGGGAGAGGAGGACAAAGTAACAGGGAAAGGAGGATGAGGCAAGAACAGAGGGATAGGAAGGAAAAAGAAGGATAAGGTTAAGGATAAATTGCATCATGCAATGGTCTTTTTGGCAAGCAAATGTGTGTGGTAAAGTTACCTAGAAATCCACGTTCTACTAAAGTTTTGAGTACTCCTATATCTGCACCACCCAACCTGGAGATTGAATAAGATTAATATTAACATCCAATGCAGCTGTAGGGATAATCATCATCCCAAATTTAAAGATGATATGGCTCATTTTAGGGTATGTTGAACTAACCTTGGTCCAAGGGCTTTTGCTAGATCTTCAGCTACATGACATGCCACATCAATGCCAACCTAAAAGAAACAATACAGTATGTTACCGATCCCTGAAGCACAACAAAGGCTGTAAAAAATTACATTGATAATGATTCTCTTTCAAAGGTGTCCATGAAAGAAGGAGTTTTCGAAATCAAAAAAGGTAAATCAGAACTGATCTCCTTTTCTAAAGAGCCTTGATGATGCTGACAATGATCTCCTAAGGAAAGTGACAATTCATCATTCAGTCTCTTACCTCATCAGCTAGTGTCACACTTCCAACTGGAAATCCAAACTTTTTGGTAAGTGAATCAAGATCCTTTGGATCCACACCCTCCTGCAAAACCAAAGGATTCAATTTATTTTACCTTGTTTAGAGGTTACCCATGACGCAGGTGAAAAGATATTTATTTATTTATTTACATTTATTTACATTCATATTTTAACAGGAAGCTTCTTCACTTATAAATGTGATTTTCAAGAAGGTCCTGATAAGTAAGATATTTTTACAATAATATGCAAAAAGAGAATTTGGAGGTTGAATATCGAAACCAGCTCGTTACTGAAAAGTCAACATCATTATAAGCCTTTTCATAGTTTAAGAATCGATTCCGCCATGCATGCGACCCCATCCGGAATTTATATAATAAAAAGTTTTGGACGAYTAGATCTATCTTAGGACCATGCAAGTAACAATCAAAGCAGAAATTCAAGTAGTTTTCATAAAAACTAGAATCGTAAAATTCAAGAGTTTTTCAAGTGCACTACAATTACATTCAAGAAGTTTAAGGAGTAGCAAGATATCTAACACCCTGTGCCAGACCCAACCCAAAATTTTTATATCATGTTACAAAAGGTTGCTTGTTGCAAGAAGAGCTGTCATCAAACAGTACCAGTTACTTGTAGAATACAATTATTTTCTTGTTGCACAAGAGAACTGGGTCACTAGAGTTAGCCAAAACATAAAAAAGTGCTCTGAGTAAGAATATTGAAAATGACTTACCTGCAGTAAAGCAATTGCTTCAGCTAGAGCAGAGGCAAGAATTCTTGTTGTATAAAATCCTGGTCCATCCTGTTTGAACATATAAAAGCTACTGTGATCAAATTCCACCATATGGTAATACCTTGTCATATTTCTAAATTTGGACTGTCGCAAGCTCAATAATAAAAATGTTTATTGACTGCTAGAGATACCTTGACAACAATGACTGTTTTTCCTTGTTTAAGGCCAACACTGACTGCAGCAGCTGTGAAAAGGAAACCAAAACAAGTTAATCCTGTAATGTGGTGTGGACCTGCCTAGTGGGGACCTGCTTAGTGGGGACCTACCTAGTGGGGACCCGCCTAGTGGGGACCCGCCTAGTGGGGACCCGCCTTGTGGGGACTGCCTAGTGGGGACTGCCTAGTGAGGACCTGTCTAGTGGGCCCTGCCTTGTGGGGAGCTGCCTAGTGCGGACCTAAATAGTGGAGACATGAATAGTGGCGAAATGCCTATTGGGGACCTGCCTAGTGGGGACCTGAATAGTGGGGACATACATTGTGTGGATCTATGTAGTGGGAACATTCCTAGTAAGGTCTGGACAAGTGGTTACCCACCAAATGGGGACATGCTGAGTGAGGGCCTACCTGCAGTATCCTGAGATGTTTTGTCGGTAGTAATAATTTCTAGCAAAGGCATCTTGTCAACAGGAGAGAAATAATGCATACCAATAACCTAAGTATTGAACGGCGTTCTGTATTAGTAATCATGACTTACAAGATAGCTAGCAGTCTGTCAGCATTTTGTGCTAGAGGGTGCAAACTCTGTTATATTTTTTACAAAATAAAACATATCAATTAATGACAAAGGTACTATGATACAAGAAAGGTTTACCTTTTCAGGCCTCTTACTAGCTTTTGCGATCTGGTAATTCAAGAATTGCATTAAAAATATTTAGTGAAGTTTAAAAATTGAAAATGGTAAATATCATATTTAAGAAATTAAATTACTGAGATATCCATGCATGTGAACAGCAAATTTCTATTGTGCTATTGCTCTTACCTCATTAATTGGTAGAGCAGATGTGTTAGTTGCAAAGATACAGTGATCTGGAATAACCTGAAAACGAAATGATCAGACTAGTAAATAAGACTTAACTTTAACACTAGATCTGCCCAATAGATACAGGAAATGAATGTCTGGTATCTACTTACAGCTTCAACTTCTTTGATAACGTTATGTTTGATATTGATATCCTCAAATACTGCCTCAATAACCATGTCAGCTTTTTCAAAGCCCTACAAAAGGCAAAAATGAGTTGAGAAAAGTATATATGGAGTCCAGCAGTCAAATAAAATTGATTTAAATAGTTCAGCAGCCCATCTGTAGACAGTCTCTCAAGTTTTGTAACTATCTATGGCTGTGACTAGGGAAATAGAAGCACTTTTTACGATCTTTTAAGGTAGGAGCTTCAGACTTACCTTATAATCCAATTGCCCCTCTACTTGGGACATTATTTGATCTCTTTCGAAGCTGAATTACAAAAAGTACAGTATCAATAATTAGTGATGTTGTTTTATATAAAAGATCCAACAATAAGAGTACTAGCCATTAATTACCTTGTTAAGGCTTTTCTTTTCACCTTGTCATTTAACCTGAACAGAAATATTGAAAGAAAAAAAAAAGATTAATTTAAATATTAGTTTTTTTAAGAAGTCTGCAAAAAATGTTTTTAGGAGTGGTGCACTATTTACAGTAGAAAAAACGTACATACCTCCCTAGGCACCCTTTTAAATATGATCCTGAACTCACCCTTTGAAGATCTGCTGTTTGCCTCTAGCCAGACCAGCTATTTGGTTGTCTTTCATCATAACATGTTCACCTTTGTTGATACTGACCTATAGCATCCAAGAGAGAAGATACAAAAAACGTTGAACAAAATAATGATGTAATATTACATCATAATTATAATATCTTCTCAAGGATGTTTTGCTTTTATGATGTTTTTATTAAAGTTAAATTCCAAACTTTCTGTTCATTGTTCCATTGAGGACACTTAAAACTCTGGTGTATACAGGGTTAGCCTCAAATCCAGGAATTCTTTGTTTTGTTATTCTAATTTCTGCTTCTGTTTTCCCATCTCAATAACGAGACTAAGTCCACATGACTGGAGTTTTAAGATTCGTCAATTGTTAAGGGAGAGTGAAAAAAGTATCAAAATAACACCCTACCTGGACTATCCCAGCACCCATTAGACCAGCTCCAAGTACACCTATAGTTCTGTTGATGGGTCATTCAAAAAACGTATGTTAGAAGAGAAAAGGTGAACCAAACTCCTAGTACCATATATCCATGAAAAAGTTAACTAACAAATATATATACATTTAGTACAAAGTTTTGCAGGTCAAAGGTCTACTGAGATCTAATGAACTTACTAATTTGTGCAAATTTGTGTAATATCTTACAAGGTTTTTCATGGAGGGATAATATGGTATTCACTCTCAGCCAAGATACTGTGTGGGTGCATAATATAGAAACTAAAGGAAGATATTCTGATACATAATATACATAAAGTCACCCACTTCAAAAAATATTGAGTAGATAATATGGTTTACATTTATTTATTATATAAACTTACTTAACAGGTCTTGCAGGATTCCCAAATCTATTTTTCTTGCATTCTGTTTGTCCAAAGAAGAGTCCCATTAGTGCTCTTGACTCGCTCATTTGACTTAATCGTCCAAACTCCTAAGACGCAAAGAGAGAGAGCATTACTTTAGACAAGTATTCAACATGGCTCAGCTTAATGATAACATAAAATTATGAAGTCTTTATCACAAATGTTGAGCATTTTTGGTTTCTACACCTGATGAATCTTAATTGATATGAAAATAGTAGCATCCCATTATCTCAAGAATTTGGGAGACAAATTCAAACTTTGTAATAACTGGGATGCAAGATATCCATGGTATAATAATGCAGTCCACAGGCTATCATAGCCTCAAGTTTGAGATATTCAGGTTTTGAGATATCAGGACACCACTGTTAGTAATGGGTAGACAACAAAATTAAATTTACCTCTGCTTCCTTCAGATAACCTTTAGCTGGTCCATTTTCCAGTCCTTCTCTTACACACTGACAAAGAAAACCGTGGTTTAGGTTAATTATGGACAGTGGTAAAATGTTAATGTTTTGCTTTCCTATACCTTCAAATTTCATTGATACCCTGTAACAACCTCTGGGCTGATTTAAAGTCAGGGTTCAGCTAACTCACAGATCTAACCCTGGAACAAACTCTGGGCGAATCAAGGTTGGGCACAGCTAACTTGAATATTTAATTGGTCTTTAGCCACTGTGATTGAGGTTGGGTTCCTGCTACTGTATACTTAGATTGTAAATAGTACTCATATCACATGTTTCCAAAGCTGTGACTGTGGGTTGCACTTTTAACCACCTCCATTGCTGCAAGTCTTGCATATCAAAAAATTACACCACTTTTAACATTTAACTTTTTTCCTAAAAAGGATCATGAGATTGTATATTATGGTGAAATGATGCATTAACTGATGACATTTGTTGAAAAATCACAGCAGGGCACTTAACCATGGTCTCGGCATGTGACGTCAGTACCCAATAAGTTTTTAGGTGAAAATTGTGCTATGTACTTACATCAATGATCCTGAGTGGTGCAGGATAAAGGCCACCAGTCTTCTTCATCACCTGATGGAAAAAGTACAATTAATGAAGAGTACGATAAACTTTGTCATCACATTGTCAAAGTAGAATGCGGATTCAATCACCTGCTTCATGGATCCACACCACTTTGACAATGTGATGATGCAATTTATCGTCAAAAGAGAAAAGACATAAAAACTGATGTAAATTTGTTAATTTGCAAAAGATGTAAATAAAAACCGTGAAATTAACTTCATTACCTTCAAATAAAATTACATCTACTAAGGTAAAAGTTCTTTCCTATTTTTCTACTTACTGTTTCTTTTGCCTTTTTCAATACAAAGTTTCTTCCATAGGATGTTTCTGTTGTTAAATTGTACTGAATATCTAAAAAGAAATGAACATACGGTAATGGATATGACATAGAGATATGACATAAAAAATATTTTTTAAAAAGTTTACAAAAGAATAATAAATCAATGTGCATTTATATAGCGCCATTTCCGGAGGCTCAATGGTGCAAAAGTAAGTTCTAGTGCAAAAAAGTGCTTTTTACCTTTCATGTTGGTCCATGATTTAGCTCTTTTTGGTTTAATAACTTTGCTAGCAAGATCCCTTCAAACAAACATCAAATACAAATTATAATATTAATATTAATCACACAATGATATATTATAAGTAATGTTTAATACACGAGCAGGAGTGTTTTATTGGGTATAAAGCACGAGGCGTAACCGAGTGATTTTAGAACTGATAAAACACATCGATCTGCGAGTTCATTAAACGGCTTAGAAAACTCATGATGTATGTTCTCATATTGTACAGAATTCTTTACRAAATGAACCAAGTTTGATAGAGAAAATCCAAGTTAAAGTTTATGCAAATGAAGACAAATCTATATCAGATATGAAACCTCCTTCATGGTCATGATTTCTATTGTGTTTCCTTCATGAATTATTAATGAGTTTTCTAATTATTATATAATGTTTAATATAATAATATTAGAATGCAAACACTAAGAGTGTGCAACATAAATATCAAATATAGTGCTATTTTATGCTAATCCTATTGTTTTCTTTTGTTTAATTAGTGCTATTTACTACTAAATAGTGATAACTATTGCACACATTTAGTGTTTGTACTCTATATTATATATTTATATATTATGATAATATTAATAATTAATATTATTATATATTATATATTATAAATCATTAATCATAATCATAAACCATATATAACATCTGTCAGTTATGATTAGTGTACACATATATAGATCCATCTCTTCCAAGAAAGCATAGCTGACACATGAATATGATACAACTCCAAATTAAAATCTTACTTCACAGGTGGTCTGAAAATGGAAAAGCAATACTTCTTATCTTTCCCCAATTCTACTGCAGCATTATGTACCTAAATTTTATCGCTTTGCATTCACTTACACACGTGTGACGTCACCAAGTGTGTGACTTATTTTCAGCTTGTTTTCAGTCACGCCAGAAAATATTGCTCTTTCAATTAAAAATCGCTTAGAAAAAAAGCTTTTCAGTTAGTTTTTTCTGCTTCCAGATTGCTATTTTTGGCATAAAGTGTCGGTAATAATTGTCAAAAATGGGTAAAAAATTGCCGGGACAGGCCCTATTACTTACTTGGCGGCATGAACTGCATTTTCTTCAAGATAATGCAGAGTGTTTTCTGGAGGTGATAAAAGACCAGGACCTAATGAAATAAGCAGATTATCGGACAAAAGTCAATAATGAAATAATGACTTACATAGCACCCGTTTTATGTAATTTATATAATTGAAAATATTTACCCACAACATGTAGGGAATTTGTAAGAGGACCCCTCTTACCTCCTGGAACTTCCAATTTTCTTCCATACAAACTTTGTAATGTTTTGTACTTTCTCTGACCCCCCTCCCATCCAGAATTTTTAATTTCTTCCATGGGTGGGGTATGGATATTTTCTGGAACTAAACAATACATGTTTTTACCCAAGCTAGACCAAAATGCACCATGTTCACTAAATTCAGAAATGACCTACTTGCCAGGGGAGTAGCGAGGTCTCGATTTTAAGGGAAGGGGGTTTGTATCATTTTCCTGCCAAATCCACAGGAATCCTGCTAGAATTAATTTAATTTTGGTGCAGTAAGCAAATGTTTGGGGATGAATGTTTCCTCGGTGCCCCCCTCCCTATGCTAGTGTTACTTTCATCAGCTTTAAAACTAAAATAATATTCAAGTAAGGACACACCTAGAGGCTGCACAAGCATGTCTACTAATCCCATTCTCTTTGCTTTACCAGCACGGATATTTTTACCAGTTAACATCATATCCAAAGAGTCAGGAAGACCAATCTAAGATTTAAAAGTAAAAATATACATTTATACATTCAAATTCTGAATACTGCCTTTCATGAAGTTGAAAATAAAGCTGGAAATTCTGGGAAAAGCTGGGAAGATCAATGTTGTGTATATTACAGTACTCATAACTTACTAGTTTGGGTAACCTCTGTGTTCCGCCTGCTCCTGGCAATAACCCTAGCATTACTTCAGGTGCACTTAAAACTGTTTTGGTATCATTTACTGCAATTCTATAATGGCAGCTAAGGGCAAGCTAAAAAAGGATGAAAAATATTTTTTTTAAATAATATAAAAATAAACTGGTAAGTAAAGATAGTTTTTTACTCTTGGGAGTATGTCACATGCTTTCAGTTCAACCCCGTTGAGCTGCGCCACTGCTGTACTTGCGGTGGTGATAAGAGATGACAAGTTTTTTACTATTAGGAGTATGTCTATAAAGCTAAAACTGTACAAATGAGCCTGTAATCAAGTAACACAGCAGAACATGTACATAAAGTGTAAAGGGAAACATTGTGTCCCTCCCGACAACTATTCTGACTGCTAAAGCTAGTTAATGACCACTTAATTGTTGACTTACCTCTAAGCCTCCGCCCAGACAACTTCCCATAATAGCAGCAACTATAGGCTTTGGGCTATCCTAGAAAAAAAGAAAAAATGCTTAGTTTTTCTAGTTGAAAATGGAATTTGAGAAGAATTTCTCTTTTCAGGGAAAATTTCAAATTATCAAAGTATTAGCTGTATACTGTACAAGTATGATTGTTCTTGTGGTTGACACTTACAGCAACAGACTGCATAGCTTTCTGTCCATTACTTGAGATTTCTTGAACCTTTTTTGCTGATTCTCCAGCGAGTAACATGCTGTAGATGCATATGATATTAATACCTTAAATTCATCAGTGACTGTATCCATCATTTAGTCCTACTTAAAATTTTCTTTCTGTTGCTTCACAGTATATGGAGCTTACAGTGCACATACAGTTAACTAAGAGAATGGAGCACGGGAGGCATGCACTGCTAATGTGTTGCCTCTCACCAATGGGTTCGAGTCCTGCCAGTCTCGGTGTTGTATGTGAGTAGAGTTGTTTGATGGTTCTCTCCTGTGCTTCAAGGGTTTTTCTCTGAGTTCTCTGGTTTTCCTCCCTCCTCAAAAATCAACTTCTATATTCCAATTCGATCTTTGGGCTTTCACCTAGTTGGAGCCTAGCTCTACTGTGATTGTCCCACGCTGTGACAGCAAAAGCTAAATAGATACCTTAGTAGTTGGTTAAGAGTGAATTTACAGCCCTGTATGCCATTAGAGCTATAGACCACTTGCATGTGACGTCAAAGGAGCTCAATTTGGAAGACAAAAGCAAAATAATTTCAATGTCCTCGGAATCAGAAACCAATTGTTTTGCCCTCTAAATTGAGCTGCATTCAGAAGTGCTGCAAGGGGTCTATAGAGCAGTGACAATCAAACATTAATTATCACAGACACTGTCACACATGGTACCTATTCAATCTTGTGCCAATCTGACCTTTCTGATGACTGTCAATGTTTGGACCACTTTTGAGTACAATGTGTGTATGATTCATTCTATAAGGGTATGGCTTTAGCCCTTGACTTGGCACCACATGCGAGATCACTTTTGTTTGTAATGGTAATTAATGGCAATACGTGTACTTACTTGACATCAGCTCCTGCTATCCAGCAACCAGGCTTTGCGGATATCAACACTGCACTAGTAATATTAGGATCATGTAATACCTCTTGCATTACCTATTAAAAAAACACAGAAAAAATGAAAAAAAGAAAAATCTATTAATGGGCTTGGAAGACATTTTACAGGAGTGATAGAGATTTGAAAAATACAGAAAAACCAAGAAATTAATACTGCAAGCTTTTATTTACCTCCTCAAATTCTCTAGTCAGTTTCTCAGATAAAACATTGACCTACAACACAAAATAATAATGACGATTTAATACCAATAATAATAATCATTTTAGGATTTGTTGTGCCATTTCATAGCATATCAAATCCGCTCTAACTGGGGAGATGTAGTTAGTACACACAAAACTAGTATGTTATGCATTCTAACTACAATAACCTGTTACATCAGGAATTACTTCTCTACTCCTTTACAAACAGAATAATCTTTCCAACAAGAACAGTACCTTGGATCCTGGTGTATCAAATTTAACAACAGCAACTCCATCTTGAACTTTATAACTAACATATTTATCTGTATCCAAATACAAACATCAAAAGTAAATAGTTAAAGTGTGGTTAATTAACATATTACTAAATTAAATTAATCTAAAATGCCTTCAAAAATTAATTCAAAAGTGGTTGCTATGTACTTGAATTCTCTCAAATCCTGAAACAATCTCTGAGCTGATCTTGCCTTAAGTCAGAATACAGCTAACTTGGATTAAATTGGGATTTGGGTGTCAATTAGGTTTTTGGGAGGAAGGAAAACTGAAAAAACTAGAGGAAAACGTGAATCAGAGACCCAGTAAACAACGAAGACAAGGGTATCTAACAACCCAACAATATATGTCATTTTGAAGTCATTTGAATAAAAAGTAAAACAACTATGATGATTCAGCATGGATTGGGGAGTGAGGGAGAGAGGGGAGTGAGGGAGGGAGGGGAGTGAGGAAGGGAAGGGGGACATTGTGGACTAGCAAAAAAGATTATAGATTCACTCAGCTGATTGATATCAAGCTATCTGTTGTTTACAGAGCATAATAATAAATAATAATAATAATAATGGGTACTTATATAGCGCATTTCAAATATCTCAATGCACTTCACATTGTTCAACCACCTCTTGGTTGTCTATTGTGCAAAAGGTCATAGTTCAAGCCCTATTTATTATTTACCTGTTGAGGTAGCTGTGGCGGCAGCAGCATTGGATTGAAATCTTGAGAAGATAGCTAAGAAAAGGATTCAACCATTATTTAACAGACATTCAAGAAGTTAAACACAGTATAAGAAGGAAATGATTGACTTAACTGAATTTCATAATTTGAGTCTCTTTTCAGACTAAAAGAGGCATTCTCACTAAAAATCTAAAATATTAGTTAAATATCATTTTTATGAGTTCCATGTCAGCCTATTTTAAAGCAGAAACGAGGCAATTAAAAAAAAATTCAATTATCAAAGGAAAAAATCTTATTAAATTGCCCTCCATCATGTCTGTCATAAGATCATTTGAGTCATTTGGTTGCACACTTTTTGCATGTTATTTTGTTTTAATCTTTCTGTTTTTTGTTTGTTTATATTACCATATTTTATATTATACTTCATATTTATTGTACAACGTTCCCTTCCCCTCCCCTAGTACAAAGTACAATACTGCACTACAAACAGATAGAATGAACTTTGCTCTGTTGATCACCATATCAATCAGAACAAAATAAAATAAAAATTATATCCGTATGCTCATAGGAAACACATGAATTCAAAAGGACGAACCCTAAACAAGTCATAATCAAATTAAAGTTTTCGTTATGTTTTTCACTTTGCATGTTTTCAGTCACCGGCACAAAACATCACGTGTAGCTTCGTCTTTCATAAAGTCAACGAAAAGTTGAAATCCTCCAATATAATTACCTGAATTTGACGAAGGGAGTAAACGCCGTCCTCCCTGAGCTGAGAAGCGCCTTACAGCTCCTCTTACAGCTGAGGAAAGCATATTTTTTTCAAGGAAAAAAGTGACAAAACTGGATTAGAAAAAAATACTACAGGAAGGCAATGACTGTGCGCATGCGCTCTTGTCGACGTAAGCAGCATACCCATGATGCCTTGGGAGATAATGTACAAAGTCCAAGATAAACACAGGTAGCCCAAGCCCAGTAAAATGGTAGAGACATATATATAGCGCTCTAAGTTTTTTCGTATGAAAATAAAGACATTTCCAGATATTCATTGTAAAAGGTTGCTACACTATCATGCATGCTATTTACAGCCATTATTTCCGTAGGTGGTGTCACTCAAACCTTTATCTTGTGTATTTCTATCAAGCAGTTATTTATTTCATTCGGTCTTTGATCAACCTTTTCATTTGAATTGAATCTGGTTATGTAGAATGGATAAAAGAAAGACCCTTTATTATAAAACTCGCTGAGCTACAACAATATGCGCAAGAATTTTTGTGGCACTCAGATTCTCAGTTTTGTGCGCAAAACTTATTCAGAACGAAGGACCGCTTCGCACTCGCCCAACAGCTGTGGTCTCGAGTTTAATTTACTTGGCTTGGACTAATAAATGTGAGCAGAGTTTAATTGTTACGTCTCTCTCTCTCTTGATTTGGAAGATTGTATCCGGGTTCTCCCTTTTTTCGCTCCGCAAAACCTAACAAAATCCAAATAGCTATACCCTCCACGTGGTTGTTTAAGTGTTTTTGTCTGACATGTTTTCAAGTGTCAAATTATTTTATATCGACAAAGAAATGTTCAAGAATTCTCCACCCTGCACTACTTTAGTGTTTTCCTGAAGATGGGGGCCGGAATAATAATCTAATAATAAAAAAATCCATAACACAGCTAGTTGCTATAGCAACAGTAGGTCTTCTCGGAAAGCCTTCCTATTGGCTTGTTGGAAATAAGTCTCATCTGATTCCCAAGGGTGTTTGTCATTTGGCCATGGTACTTGGCGCACGCATCGACAGTGTGCTGTTGCGTCTGAGTAGAACGAAAAACAGCAAGCTAGCCATAACGTTTGTGGTATCTGGTCACTCGTCATGGAAAGCCTGGATATAAAGATTTGGCGATTCTTACATGGTAAGTCACTGACAGTCTCTCCAGTGTACAAATCTACTAGACCTCGGACAATCTCAAAGCATTTCTAGTCCGGCCAATATCATACGCTGTGATTCTTGGCTGTTCAGGTTAGATTTTGTGATGCAATTTTCCGAATTTAATCGAATCTTTTGTTCGTTTTTTTGGTATTTTATGCCGTGGAAAAATCTTGCATTGATCAGGAGTGTTTAAACTTAGACATAACATGTTTACAACATATGCATAAATACAATTGGCAGCGATCCTGGACAATGGCGTGTCTAGACAATGTTTTGATAAAAGTCTCACTGCCTGCATGTTGGCTCCATGCCTGTTTAGCATCATGATGAATGATATAATCACTGAGTTTGCAAATTAATTTTGTTCGAGCCTATCATCTCCATTGTTTCTTATAGTAGAAGACGTACATCATTTATAATCTGCCTGCACAAATATAGTTTATTAAAATGGACGGATTCAGTACGATTCCATTTTTAGCTTGTTTCAAAGGTTGTTCAAGACTGGAAACACATAAAAAAATCGATCGCCCTGAAACTTCCTCTGGACTGATCAATGTCAGTTCACACAGCTAATTGACAGATCAAATTTGGGATTTAGAGCCGGTTAGGTTTTGCGGAGATTGGTACCCTGCGAGCAGAGAAAAGGCCTTGAATCAAGGGGATGAAGAGAGAGAGAGAGATCTAACAAACTCTAAACAAATGTGATAGTGTCGAGGTAGTTCAGGTATCCCGAGACCCCAGATCTAGGTGAGAGGACTATCTAAAACCCGGACGAGTGCCGACTACTGCTACGCAGCCCTCCGATGATAAGGAGATCTGTGCGACTATTTTTAGTCGCCCAGGGAGGCTCACCGGTAGAATAAAAGAAATTTTATTGAATTCCGAGATTCCGATGCGAGATCACCGCCGAGTCCTTTCTTTCAAAGGATGCAAAATCTAAGTGTACTCTAATCACAAAATAGTATCTTCAGAGATCCATGATGAATTTTATAGGTGGATATAACTTATAGTGTGAAACTGATTATCCATTTTGATTTCTCCTATCGTACCTCTCGTCATAGCATGGCCACCCCTGTTACTAGTACTGCTGTACGGTGGGAGTACCGGATTACGGGAAGTATATGTACCCCTCTCCCATAGGCTCCTTGAAGTGCGCGATTGCGTATCTGTACTGTACTGAATGTCACCGGCGACATTCCTATCGGGTATCGGATATCGTGTATCTCCACCCCTCCTGTCTAGATCAGCTGATCCCTTCAGATGACAATCGTTTTCACTCAGTTCATTTTTTTAGGATGCAAAGAGCTTGTTGGTTTTTTGAGTCTTGGACCTTCCATCATACGCGAGCAGACGGTACGCACTGGTCGTTTTTCGGTCATCTCTTCGATCGAAGGTGTTACTCTGGGTTATTCGGTTTTCCTTCAGCCAACCGCATGTGTGCCTGCGTTTTCGATCACTATTACTGATTTAAAAAATGAAAACCCTAGCTCTGATCTGCTCCTGGTTAACTACCATTGAAATACGCCCATTGTATAGTAGTACTAGGGACGGACCATTAGACTTTTGAGGGGCGGGGGGGTTGGGCAAAAAAACCCCAAAAAATTCGAGCACAGCTTTAAAGATTGAAAAAAAAAATCGTGCATAAGAAAAGTGCCAGAAAAAGATTCCAAATTCTGTCCCAAAAAAACTTCCTGCACAGCCATGAGTCGTAAAAATTCCTGCACAAAATAAATTGCCCAACCCCCTCTCGAAAATCTAATGGTCCGTCCATAATAAGCGTCCCTAATAGAGAACTCATGCTAGCAGCACAGTACGTCATACTGTAGTTGTGTACGTGTCATTTCAGACTCTTCGGGGCAGTGACTTCGTAAGAAGCTGTTTAGTTCCGGGAACTAATATTGAGATAACAGTCGACGTCATTCTAGATATAGTAAAAGTCTTTTTTTGCATTTATTCAATCTGGTGAATCTTTATCACTAACAATTTACTTGTCTTAAAAAGCATACTAAATAACCCAAAAATAAACAAATAATGTGAGAACAATGTTTATCCAGATTCAAATGCTATATATCATTCTATGTATGGAAAAAGTATACTTCAATTTTCATATTTCTAACGAAACCTTTTTTAAAGAATTCTCTTGTTGTGAGTAGCAATCAGATGGAATCGGATGTGCGTGGGAGTTCGTGACAGACTTGATTCACGCGTGACTTGATAGCAACGACCGGTGAGATCGAGACTCGTGGGCGATGAGAGGAACAATAGAGAAGATAAAACATGATTCCTTCAGTTCATGCATGCAGACTGTATTTCAATAGTACTTACTATCGCTGAGTTTAAAGGTTAAAGCCTAAATTTGTGACCTTTTGAAAATCGAGGTCAGAGGACTGACCGATCAGCAGGAACAAGAAGCCCGTCAAAAACGATTCGTTTATACAATTATCAGGTAAAGAGTTCTTTCACTGCGTATATTTTTAGAAGCCCTAGGTTTTATTTTTAGTGTCAATTATTCCCTTCAAAAAGCATCCTCTTCGTATATATTACTTTTCTATTTGAATTTCACGAGTTTTCTTTTAAAAAAAAGACACATGAACAGCATACAAGTTGTGATTGTTTTTCTTTTTTACCGTTCTTCTTGCGTGACTTTTTGAACAAAAATTTTCAAACAAATTAAGTCTTCATAATTTTAAGAAATTCACTATTAAGATCAAATCAAATATGAAATATGTTCAGATTTTTAAATTGATGAGCTTAAACTTATAGATAAATGATTAAATTTCAGAAGTCTTCATTGACGAAGCTTTTGCACCCACGACTTGTGCTGTTTGACGTCATACTCATTTCGAAAAACTAAGACTATTTACCTTTTATCTCACTAAACCGGTTCAAAATACTAGTAAGACTTTTAGATATTTATCATTAGAAAATGTACATTTTCCCTCTTAGAAAAATATAATATTTCTATATATTTGTGACTATTCTCGCCGAAAAAATTGCTAAACTACTAGTTAATTGCTTTCGCAAATCGTTAATATAAATATTAACTACTAGTTATCGTTATAAATTCTACAAAACCCACAGTATGTTTAGCTCACGGATGACATACATGTGCGCAAGGATTTGATGTAGGCTCTACTTATACAAAAAAAAAATTTAAGGATTTATTAACCAATTTTACTTGTAGTCAAAATAAACGTGTTTTTATAACATTTGTTAATCAGCAAGGCCCAAATGAAGTTACCTAAATCTTTTCTACGTCACATCGTCACACCTTCAATTTTATTATTTCCCATATATTTTCTATAAAAAAGCCTGACACAATTGCCCTAATTCACTATGACGTCACATCAAAACTTGTTTAAACGTGTCCGGGGTCAAATCAACGCAAATTCACCAAAAATTGTTCTAAGAAACCGTATCAATCCACGAAGAGAAGTAGAATAGCCAGCAAACGCTCAGAATATTTTTAGTACATACTAACACATATTATATCTGAAAAACAGGCCATTTTAGATTAAACTGTTTCGCTAGGAGCAAATTTTGTTAAATTTTCGTTTTGGCGATTCTAACATAAACAAGTAGTGACGTCATAGTGAATTAGGTCAATTTATTGGAGCATGCGGTAACCGGTCTTAAAGGCCGGTTTAGACGGTACGATTTTCGCCTACGACTATCGTATACAACACACTCGCGTCTGTCGTAGGCGAGTTGTAGGCTTGATTTACACGCTACGACTCGGGTTGTAGGATGGCTCGTGTTGTATGCGATAGTTGTAGGCGAAAATCGTACCGTCTGCCCGGGCGTCTGAACCGGCCTTTATAAATAAACCATGTCAATGCATATCTCTTACTGTATAAACGTGCTGTGCGAGCCTCATACTTCGGAGACAGACGCCAGTTGAGTATTGTATAAGTGTAAGTATTTCAATATGACGTAAATTGGAAATATTGACTGAAACATATGTTGTACGACGCAAGACATCTTAAAATCACTTTCGAATTTTGCGATAAGTTTTTCTTTTCATTTTGTTATTCGATTCTATAAATTTCAAAGGCCAACATAATGTGCATAGGAAAAAATCGAATCATTCACATTTTAACTATTGATGTCAATATTACTTTTGAGTTTTTGATACATAATATTTCTGGTTGAATCAAATGTCGGTGTCATCCCCACCCTACCCCCCTTGTCAAGCAACCATCTCCACAGTCATAACATTATGTCATCGTAGTCAATAAATATTCGTTTGCCCACATTCGAAGTGGAAACATTTTCATTCCTTTGGAAAGTTTCATAGTTTTATCAAACTCGATGAAACTAGTGATCCGGAAAGGGTAAAGAACGGTAAGACAGTGAAAAAACTTGTATTTCATTAGCAAATTATGTGTTAATTTTACGCACATTCGTAGACTCAATTCCTTGCACAATTTTTACCTTTCGTGTTTGTTATTATTGTTATTATTAATCCTCGAATGTTTTTCTACATAACTCAAGTCAGGTGATATTTTTTTATAGCTTCTTTGAACACTTAATCGAGTCTAAAACATTCCAGACAAGCCTGAAATTGGATTCAGCTAAGGGTAGGATTAAATCAGCGTCGCTCTCTCTTTAGAAATCGTCCAAAAAAATATAAATTCACCGCATTTTAGTGCTCCTATCGCCTGACCACATTCAGAATGCCTATATGATAGTCAAGTGATTCTGAGGAATATAAAGTTAAGCATAATAATATCTCTTAAGATTTCTTGGTCCGCATTTATACATGCATTTAATATTATAGTAGGGAACAGATTGAAGGAATATAACATATATAAGCTACATAGCGCTTCGAAAAAAAGTTCTAGCTATATTAGATCTTGTAATGCCTCAGCTTAAATTTGTTTTCGTTTATGTTTTTAAGAACCACAATATATCGTCTTTCACATGAAAGGAAATGAAATTTAAAGACGTGTGCTTCAAACTATAGGGTTAAAGTTGGTTGTATTACGTAGTTCATATTAAATTTATAACACCACTTCATTCATAAGTTGTAATGTTTTTGTCTTTTCATGTGTTGAAAAGTTGAATTAATAAATTCTTCTATTCATTCTAATCTTTTGAGGTAAATGTGGTTGGTGTTAATTAATATTCATAGTGTTCTAAAATTAAGAATATTAATACTTTTAATAAACATAATTTTTTTTTTTTAACAAATTTTATACTGGGCAAATGTTCTTAATTTTTCTACATTTGAAAAAGGAAATTTAGAGGTTTGTTAGTACTGAAAAAATTGGGAAAGATAGAAATAAATATATATTTTTTCCCATTAGATAGAAATATGGCTACTAGCCAACTGGAGTATTTATGTCTTGTCTCATTTGATAAACAACAATTGATTTGCAGACAGTTTCCTTAAGATCTTGTAGTCAAATGTCTGTTCTAGTTCTATCTAAATTTTTAATGAATACTTACTGGATTTAGCTAGAGGATTTTTTTACCTTTCATAAGCATAATGCTAAAGAAAATTACTATAATTATAGTTAATAAATATTTTAATGATAAAATCCAGGTTTTATTTGAGGATTGGTTAATTCAGATAGGCTTATAGCCTAACTTTGGCCAGACCCCCCTCGACTTTCATACCTCCATGACAACAGGGAGTTTCATTTGGGGAAAACCTACATAGCAAGCAGTTGATGTAATGTATTTATAGAAATACAATGAAATGAATTACACCTAATACAATAAATAGAACAATAGAATACAATAGATTTTCTGAATAATTACACCAACTGGTGTGCTTATTATATGCTGCAGGTTATAGACCCTAGCCCTTGGTGAATTCATACATTTACTGGGTAGAGCATTTTTACATTATGTCAATATAGTTGTACCTTTAAAAATGACTTTGTCATATAGCTTCCATCTCTACTGTCAGTTAACTCTCTAGGGACTGTGTGAAAATGCTTTATTTTATCAAGTCTAATCTTGATTTTGAGATATTTAATATGATCACTTGAAATTTGGGAAAGGTAGCTATTTTCCTAAATTTTCAATTGTCCACAGGAACTCTCCAAACACTAGTGGATTTCACCAAGTTGATCCTGTGTACCATGACTGGTCTATTCAGCACAGAATCCTCTGGGGAAAACCAAACAAGACAAAGCAGTACTCCAAAGATATTCCTCTGTAAAATATGTCTGTCCAATTATCCAGTGCACAAAGGA
This sequence comes from Actinia tenebrosa, assembly GCF_009602425.1. The sequence continues at coordinate 85,301 of NW_022261602.1, forward strand.
CTTCAACTGAAAAAATGTGAATGCATTTTTTGTGAAGAGGTAAAGTAATAAGTCATTTATTTATGTCATTAATTTGCTGTTTCTGCCGTTGCAAGGAGTAGTGATGCATTTGCCAATGCCCCCCACCCTCTGGGGTCTCAGGTTTGATTCCTGGACTCACCATTGATATTCACATGCAGGTCAAGCTCATTAGGCCTCTTGCTCTCTTGATTCATTGGTTTTTCTCTGGTTTATCCACTAGTTGTCTCCTTACATGCAACCTAACCTCAACTCCAATACAATATCATTATTAAGCAGACACATTCATTTGGGTCTCACCTGATTTGTTTTACTGTACATAAATCATATGCGAAAAGAAAATTTTGGGGCCTCAGTGCAGCTGTTTGCTTATCATGCAGCTGTCTGCTTGATGTGTAGCTAGTGCAGCTAGAATAGGTCAGTTGGGAAGATGTTTTCACATAATTTATAATCGTTTTTGTGATGATTGTTTAATTTCTGGTTTTGGTACTATTCATTTTTCCAGTGTCTTAAACATTACTTAGAACATTCTATATCAGAAGGTAATGTCCTTGAGATACTCTGTCCAGATGGAGGTTGCTCCCAACAAGGAGATATCACACAGCTTGAGGTAAGCAAGAATATAATTTCGTTTTTAAGTGCAGGTATCCTAAAAAATGTGCATTCTGATTAACTGTTTAGCAGCCAGTAGTTATTATCTCTGATTGCAGTTTAATATCCTGGGATAGCAGATAGCTTAACAACAAGTAGAATTGCAAAACAACTGAAAAGTAAATAGGAAAAAAAAGTTATTTAATGATATTTCAAGACATTGGAAAATTTTTTCCCCTTTCTGGATAACGTCACCTTGCCAGTAAATGAATTCTGTATTTATGGCTGGTTTTCAGTTTTGCAGATCGCCTAGAGCAATGTAGGCACTACGTTCAATAAATAAAGCTTTATTGTTACAATACTACCATTTCGAGTTCGCCTTTGCTCAGTCTTAACCTTCATTGTGTACAAATGTGTTCTTTTGTTTTATTAAGGTCCATTGTATAGTAAGGAATGTATGCACTATGGAACAAAACGAGTTGATTAAAATGCTACGGGTTTTGGTTAAATAGCTGAATATTATAACACACAAACGAGACTGGAAAATAAAACTGGAGTATTTGTAACCTTGCAGAAACTCACGAGTCAATCTACTCTACTGACAGTATAAAAACTAACATGGCTCTAATTATTGTGTGTTTATTTTTGGTAACAGATTTCAAAGATCCTTGATGATTCCAAGTTTGACCAGTATGAAAGGTTGAGAAAGAGAAAAGGTACCTACTCGTATATGCAACATTTTTTAACTTCTTCATGAGGGATATTTATGTCTGCCACACCCCTAACACACCTACACAGGAATTTCAGAATAGCATCATAGCTAATGATACACACTTCCGAAATTCTCTTTATAACTCAAAAAAAATTCAGACATGACGTGTTTTGCAAGTTGTGTTAAAGCAGGTCATGATCAAGGCAATGCTAATTGTGCAGATTAATATTTCCTTGCTATGATAGGAAATGTATTATTAAATTAAGTCTTAATCATATTATATATATAACTATTCATGGCTTGGGAGGAAGTGTACACATACGTGGGTTGTGCTAGCTGTTCTTTCCTGGTTATGAATACTTCAAAAGAGGAAAATCAAATTTGTCTCAATGAATTTGAGGAAGTTGATGATAAGGATGCAAATTTACTGTGATTGCATTTTGTATTTTTGGCACTAGCATAGGTTATATATAGATTGGATTTCATAAAAGGAACTCATTGAAATATGTATAAATAGATTGTGACACTTCATAAAAACTATGATTATACAAGGAAGTGCTGCTTTAATGGTTTTGTTGTCTGTTCATGCATTATGTCAATATATACAAGAGACAGGAACTGTTAATCAATTAGTATATGTAATAGGACTCCATGCTGTCCAATTAAGAAATATTGGTTGAGGAAAATTCTGAGGACTTGCAAAATTGGATGAGGTCGTAGCCCGAGTCCAATTTGGCAGTCAGAGGAATTTTTCGAGTCTAATTATTTCTTGATTGGGGAGCATGAAACCTCATTACCTATTAATTATATAGCTGCCTAATTAATTAATCCCATATCGACAAGACCTGTCCAATTAAGAAAATAATTGGGCAGTTACCTATATGGGATTAATGAGAAGCTGTATAATAATTACTATTTATATTAATGATCAAATTACAGGAAACCCAATATTGTATTCATTTAATTCTTAGCTTGTCACTTAATCTCTAGCTAACACGATCTTAGTACAAAATTTTTGATTTTGTTCCCCCATTTGACCATTTAAATCAAATCTGGCTGTACGTACATGAGTCTTTGGCAAAACATGAGCCCAATTGGAGTACTGGAAATCTAATTGTTAATTCTATTGTTGATTATTGTATGTCGATTATTTTTCTTGTTAGAAGTAGCAGTTGACAAAAGCAAGACATTCTGCCCTATTCCTGGATGTGAGGGTGTCTGTGATGGAATTCCTGGCATGGCACAACAAACTTATTGCCAAGATGTGAGTATTTATCATAACTATTATGGAAAAAGAAAAACATCCCAGAGAAATCCTATGAGAAAGGGGTTCATGATGGTTACTAATTTAGATCTAAGAACAGAACTTCAATTTTATCAAACCCTAAAATGTGTCAAAAAGGCATAGTTAACTCACAACGTTCAATTAATTAGAATTTAGCATGTTTGGTTGGGTTGGGTTGAATTGTGTGACGAAGGAAAACAGAAGTACTCCAATAAAAACCATCCAAAAAAGAGAATACCTAGTAACAAATTCTACTTGCATATGACGAAAAGTCCATGGATCAAATCCGATACCCCAGGGTTAGAGGCAAGGGCACTATACTGCTACACTGCCATTGATTCTCATTCCTTGATAAGAGAGGTTTCATAATTCAGCTGGCTGGATTTATCGTTAGTTCGATGTTATCTCCATTTTCTTCCTTCCCATTTATTACTTTTATTGTCAATTCTTAACTTTTTCTCTAACTCAATTTCTGGAAAATGCTCACCTCCTCACACCCAAATCACCATAGCACCCATTTAAATAGACTACAAACCATCCCTGTGAATTCAATTCAACACTAAAAGTATACAGCACTTTTTTTTGATCCACTTTTTTCCTGGTTTTGATTAGTGTGGCTTTACCTTTTGCTTTGAATGCAAAGAGCCTTGGCATTCTGGGAGGACTTGCAAAGAATACCTAAAAAATTCAACAGATACAACATCTGGATTAAGGTATGGATTTTGATTACTGAACACTTGTTTTTAGAGGCCAAGTCCAATGTTTACGAATGAAATATGATTTGCAGGTTCATCGACATACTGAAGGAAGGAGGGACAAATGACATCAAGGAGTGTCCAATCTGTCAAGTCCTGATTCAAAGAGATGCTGGTTGTGCACAAATGATGTGTGGTAACTGTAAACATATGTTCTGTTGGCACTGCAGAAAGTCATTAGATGTAAGTACTGTGGATGTGGCTAGACGTGCCAGTTGTTTCAAAGATGTTCTTATTTTTGCTTGTAAGGGATACAAATGTAGCAATAACAAGCATAACAAGCCCACTTACCTCTTAACACAGTCACAAAAAGAATGGAGTGGAAATCCACCTGCCATTATATTGGCTCAACTTGTGCAAATGCCCTAATTTAAAATGAACAAAATTAATTTGATATTTACTTTTTTCTCATAATCCAGAGTGATATTCTACTCAGACACTATGACAAAGGTCCTTGCAGAAATAAGTTGGGACATTCTCGAGCAACCTTGTTTTTACACAGAACACAGGTATGATAAATAGGATTAATTAATAATAAACTGAGATATAGGGAAGAATGGGTGGGATGGCAGTGAGAGTATTCACCTCTTGTCGATGCCACCCAGGGTTCCGTTCCCAGACTTGGTGTTTATAGAAGTACAACAGTACCATTTTTGTGACTATCATTTTTACATCTGAATGCAACTTCAATATTTTTAATATGGCATTAAATGGATCCTACCTTATTCTTCAGGTTATTGCTGGTTTCATCTTTTTTGGAGCGATGATCCTCGTAGCCTCACCATTTCTTCTCATCATTTCTCCATGCTTCCTGGTGTCCAAGTGCTTATTCCGCAGAAGTGAACCTAGTTCTTTATAGACCAACTCCCAAATGTTTGTAGTAAAATAATGCACCTGCTAATCTTGAGTTCTAGAGATGAGGTGGTGGCCGGGTGAGTGTACCCGAGGGAATTTGACATTTCAAAGTCATTTTCCTTCCCTGGAACCATTAAAAATGTAAAATTCCCACCCCATGGAGTGAATCATTTCAATATGGGAATCAAGGGTGCCATAGAGACCTAAGCTTAACTTGGCATCGCATGTTATGCGAGGGTTTGTTGGGTTTCTCCCTTCCTTCAAGGGCTTCCTCCACTTTCCTTCCTTCGGCAAAACCTAACACCTCTCCCTTCCTTTCAGGGTTTTTTCTCCACTCCTGCAAAATCTCACACAAAATTCAATGGTATCCATGTTAAATTCCCTAACTCTGGAAGAAAGGGGATTAAGAGCACTTACAAATTTCTATCCAGATAGAAATCCTAAAGGATTTCAATTGACTTAAGCTACGACCCTTGAGCTTATRTAATTATTATTGTGAATTTATGAAATTTATGTAGCATACACTTAACATATAATTATTATATTGTTAGGTGCATAAGTATCCAATGCTAAGGATATATTTTTGTAAATTATTGCTCACTTTTTGTATAATACAAGTTAATTGTTGTGATTACAGCAAAAATCCCAAATTGTTAATGTATTTACATACTTTTACGCTCAAGTAATTTGTTATAAAACAGATAGATTCACATCCAATGGATAGATTTAATCATTTTATCACCAGGATATGTGGCAAGAATATCATTCCTTGAATGACATTTTTGTTCAATGAAGATCTATTGGCCACTTCTTAGCAAACTACCTTTACTAGAAGATGTTAACTATAGTGATAAAAAATATCCCACTTCACTGAAAATATATATCAATGAACTTCTTGTGACATCCTTCCAGATTAAATTACGCACCCCCTTAAGTACTGTATAATAAACGAGCAGGAGTGTTTTATCGGGTATAAAACACGAGGCGTAGCCGAGTGGTTTTAGACCCGATAAAACACGATCTGCGAGTTTATTGAACGGCTTAAAAAACTCCTGATGTATGTTCTCATACTGTACCGAATTCTTTACGAAATGAACCAAGTTTGATAGAGAAAATCCAAGTTAAAGTTTATGCAAATGAAGACGAATCTATATCAGATATAAAATCACCTTCATGGTCATGACTTCTATTGTGTTTCCTTCATGAATTATTGAGTTTTTTAACATCTTTAAATAAATGCACTTGAAGATTTTTACTACCTCAGAAGAAGACACCCTTGGGAACTTGCCTGGCGTTTGCTTAATTTAAGTTTAGGGATTATGCAACTAGCTGTCTGTTTAATGAAGGGTGTCTGCTTCATAAGGGGTTTGTTTAATAGAAATATCAGTGTATGCAAATACAAGAACTTGTCACACATTTAGGATTTGTGCTGTAATAATGAAGAATGACCTGTATACTGATATGCAGAATTATTAACACCAAAGTGTTGTAACTTGAATGTGTTGTGTTGTAGCAATGAATTGAAATTTGTAAATGTTATGCAAAGAAATCTTAGTTGAAAATTAAATTTTACTTAGTAAAGGAAGTCTAGAAAATAAATATTAAAACTTCTAAAAAAACATGCGATAAGCCAATGAAAAAGAACAGGGTTGGATCCAGAATTTTTTAGTTTTAGGAAGGGGGCTGGGTCATGTACGCCTCCTGCACTGCTCCCCTAATTCCCCCTGAAGAAGATGCAGACATTAATTTACGACATGACAAATAGCCCTACCCTAAATCAATCATTTTGATAACATACTGCAATGCCTCTCAGGTAATGCAATAAGGATTTCTGCAATTTGTTGAAGAATCAAAAGAAAATTTAAGATATTCTTAGAATGAGCAGGGATGCCACAAGCGACCCAGTAGCTACAGATTCCTATTAATTTATGTAGATGAAGTCTACTTAAATGAATGGGAATGAATAGGAATTTCTGCAGTCTTCCATATTCTGTGAACTCGGTAGTTGGACCTGCACGCTGAAATTTGGTTTTTCCATACCGTTCAATCAAAAATGATCAGTCGGTACCTTTTATGTTCTCGACTGGCTGCAGTAAAAAAAAAATTCACAAGCTGTTGAAATTTCCGAGTTTGCAGAATATCAAAAACTACAGCAATGCTCTGTCCAAACTAAATTAGGGTACTGGTAAGTTGGAAAATTTTTTATACTATTGTGTATTGTTCCAGAAATCATCCATAACCACACAACAGAGGAATTTGGAATTTCTGAAGAGTAGGAGGTTCGGAGAAAGATTAAAAATTACAGAGTTTGTATTGGAAGAAAATTGAAATTTCTGGGAGTTAGGGGGTGTCTTACAAAAATTTCTCCGTGAGGGGGTATGGATAGTTTTTGGAACTACACATAAGTTCAATATAGCTGTACAGAATTATTGCTTTTCAGTATAAAAGGGGTAGAAAATGGAAAAGAAATGTTTTCAAAAAATTCAGTTTTTCTTTTTCATTTTTGCCACTTCCTGCTTCAATATTTATACTGGATGGATTATTTTGATTCATGGGGTTTAAAACAGTAATAAGCAAACTTGCAACCAGGTTTTTTTTTACTATAAGCAAACCAGTTTATTTTTTCCCTATCACCAATTTCCTAATTTGAACAATTAATATTTTTTCTCCTAAATTTCTGGCTTTATGTGGATGCTAAAAACATGTCTGTTATTGCTGAAGGAAAGTCACACAAGCAGCATGGTAGCCTCCACTTATTCAGGGTTCGTTCTGCAGTTCAGTGCAAGCTGCAAAGAGCAGTGTCTCATGCTTTCATTCTGAAACTTGTGAAGCAACCAAATCTTTAAATTTTATCAATTCTCTGAAACAACCTCTGGGCCTATAAGTCAGACAGCTACCTCACAGATCGAACCCTGAACCACCTTTAGGCTGAACAACCTCTAGGCTGATCAAATTCACGGCTAAGCTAACTCACAGATCAAACCCTAAAACAACCTCTTGGCTGAATAAAAGTTAGGGCACTGCTAACTCACACATCAAACTCTGAACAACCTCGGGGGCATGGCTAACTCACAGATCAAACCTGAGAGACCTCTGGGCTGATAAAAGTCAGGGCACATCTAACTCACAGATTAAACCTGACCTCTGGGCTGAACTAACTCACAGATTAAACCTGACCTCTGGGCTGATTTAAGTCAGGGCACAGTTAACTCGCAGATTAAACCCTGACCTCTGGATGGCTGATTTTAAGTCAGGGCACAGTTAACTCACAGATTTAAGTGGGGAAAATTTCTTGTGTTGCACCTGTATCACAAGTTCTGACTACAATATTGCCATATTAATGGATGATACTAATACAATATAATTTAATGAATGAGAGTCATAAACAAACCTTTGGAAAAGCATGTATGAAACAAACCACAAATAAGAGTAATTATTACCAGAACATGCAACATCCATGGCCAGTTTGTTACATTATATTGTCAATTACAACTTATTTTACTAACTAATAGCACTGTACTTGAGGGAATAAAACTTTWAAAAAACTGAGTCCTGCAAAAACTAAAATTTTCTGGCTAAAACTTGTATGATATTGAAGATTGTTCTAAGTTTAAAGTGTATATGACA
>NW_022261602.1:93557-105158 GCF_009602425.1 Actinia tenebrosa
CAATAAAATACACATTTTTAACATTAAATTTTTTTCGTGTCATATGCACTTTAAGTAGTCCTACCAAGAATCAGTTTGTTTTGGTGTGTAATTTAAAAACTGCTTTCATTCATTCACCATGATCTACTATTCAAAATTTGTGCAATATAAAGCAATCACCAAATACGACAACTTTGTTATGTCAATTCTTGCTTCTTTCTTGGAAGCTCAGGCATAACTATTTCCTATTTCATTTCCTATGCGTTTCCTATGCGTTGTTCTTTTGAGAATAAGATGATTTGGTAAAGTTGTATCCATATTCATGTGTCTTCTCATGTTAAACTGTTAAATTAAGAAATTATACTCTATGGATGACAGATGGTCTGAAATGAGACACCATAATACCAGGGCTAAGAATAACGGCTGTTCATGATAACCAACCAGATACTTTTAGCGTGGTGATACTTTGTTTCTGGCCAAACATTACTGGTCAAAATAACTGACAAGAAAAGATTTGACCAGACAAGTTCAAATTCTGGCAGACAATGTTCAATGAATGGTTATTATTTTAAGCCCTGTGACACCCAAGCTAAATGGGTCTATTGTGTGAATGAATTATGCGATTAAGAATGAAATCAATTTTAAAATGACACAACTGACTCCGGGAAAGATACATTCTAAATACTTTGTCCTGTCATACCATAAGTTATATAATTTCTAAAAACTCCTGTCATGAAAACTTTCTTAATGTAGCTAAAAGAGTGAAGTATGACGTATCTCTCAGATCGAGTAAGCTTTAGGACTGAAAGGGATTCGCTGAAAGAAATGTCTTCCGGATAGAAACAATTTTGGAATGTGTCCTACGATGCCATAACAGTAGTTATGTATATGGAGTACGAATATGTGGATTGTTATTCACCTGATATGATCTAAAAATAATAAYAAAAATGGGAAAAAATAAATAAATAGCTAAGTAAAAAAAACCAAATTTCTCAAAAAGCCAAAATTTTAGGGGGGGGGGGGCTAGTTTCTTCCATCAACACAACGAAAAACAATAAAAAAGCATCTAATTCTTTAGTTTTGTCTTTTGTTTTTTTTTCCTGCTGAAGGGGGTCTTCAGCCCCCCTTTTCCCCCCCCCCCCCCCTGGATGCACCCTTGGTGAGAGAAGGCCCTTCCCCTCTTTGTCAACTAGTTTATTGACAAGCCTGGGGTTGTCTTGAAGTAAAAGGGAATGCAATGGTAGAGTGCACAGCTTATATCTGTGGAACAATATTAATGGCTATGTAGCAATTACACTAAGAATTCACTCTGGCTTAAACAAAACAAAGGAATTGACTTTTGTTGGCCAATATTCTGCTCCAGTAATAACCACTATTTTCTAAAAAAATAACTGCTATAAAATAGTATATCTTTGGTTTTGTTTCACCGATATATGGCTAATGTACTCTATGGAAGCAAAAATATATGTTGCAGTTAACACATATGCTGCAAAGGAATAYTTTATGTTCTTACCGAATATACAGTTTCTTTGATAAAACCTTTCCTATCACTCAAATCAAATTCTGGAAACTTCGAAAAAACCTGAAACAGTATTAAAACATAAAAAAATCTTAGATTCCAATAATGTGATTCCATTGCTGTGAAAAGTATATACATGTAATTTGTCAAAGTTGCCAAGTGATCATGCCTGATCATAACTTTGTTTACGAGGGAATAGACAGGGGACAGATACCATTTCCTACTGAAATGAAATATTCACTATAGCAGTTTCTATGACTGAAAAACGCATGGTAATAATACAGATATGACATGGTAAGGCATATGCCAGATGCAAAAAAATTACTCTCCATCCAATCAAATACCCAGAACATGGCATGAACAAGGTCATGGCACTGCCAGACCAATCACAATGTGTTAGAAAAAAATCACCACTCAAAATTCTAGAAAAATTACATGGTTTCTTCAAGGCACACATATAAAAGCTTCTTTACTTTACTCTACTTACTTGTTTGCTTATGGACTTCACTGTAACCTCATCAAGGTCAGCATCTTTTAGGATATCCTTTACAGCACTAGCTAATTCTTCATTCTATCATCAAAAACAGTGTAACATATTCAATTTATTTATTAAACAAATAATATTACTTATACTCATTGCTTTAGGTACTTACAGTAGGCGGCTGTTTCTTGATCTTCTTTGCTAATGGTTCATCATCTGAGGATGATTCATCATCATCAACTGGCTTCTCGACTAAAAGGGAAAGAATATATTGACCTTTATAATGTGGCAGCCACAATAGATTAGATTCAAGGAGTTTTCAAGGAGATTAAGGAGTAGCACGAACCCTGGCAGACACATGCAACTCAAACAAAGAATCTTAATCTCAAGAGAATGACATGTAGTCTGAACCAAGGTAAAGATGTCTATTGGACTGTGAAGGGTTTTAGGATGTTAAAATATAGATTACCTTTCTTGGGTGATTTCTTTGGGCTCCTTTTCCCTGCTGTTATTTTGACTGTCACTGGTTTACTCTTTGTTTTCTTGGTGTCTTTCTTAGCTTCTTTCTTTTTATCCTTTGTTTCCTTCTTTGCACTTTCTTTCTTTTCAGATTTTGGTTTTTCCTTCTTCGGAGATTTTTTTGTTTCTTTCATAGTTTTAGTAGGAGATGATACTTTCTTGGGGCTTCCCTTTGATTTTGTAGTCTCTTTGCTTTCAGTTTTGGTCTTTTTCTTYTTAGGCTAGAAGGGAAGGAAACCAGTTATCAGGGCTTTAAATAATGGCCAGGAATAGGACAATATCCTGTCAGACCTGGATCTTGTCTGGTCAAATATTTTCCTTGCTGSTCATACATGTTTTAAGAGTTCCACGCCACTGCTTTAAGCTCATGCTCATGGGGTCAAAAAGTGGTACCATGGGTTGTAAAAATTGCTATATGCTAATTGCATTTTTCTTGTCAAGCACAATTTTTATTAAAATATCCAAGAGCAAATAGCGTTAAGCTAATCCCAAATCTAATATACCAAAATATAGCAATTTTTACAACCCATAAACAAATGTTTTGACCCCTTGAGTATGCACTTAGAGCAGTAGCAAGGAACTCCTGATGTATGTATTTTGACCAGTAATGTTAAGCCAGAAATGAGGTATGACTAAACTAAAACTAATCTAGCCTGTGATCATGACTGGTGACTGATCAGCTCTTATTTTAAGCCCTGGTTATAAATTAATTTGTTTCATGAGAGGTATAATGCATCTGCTTGTAGATATATATCTATTAGGTGGTATATGCTGCTATGGTGCTGACTTTCACGGCTGTGTAGTTCATGCCTGGGGTCGTACATTCAATTCTCAATCGCACTGCATGTTTGGGTCTAGTTTGTTTTATGTGTTGTTCTATCACTTGCCATAGACATTTTCTGGTATAGCGAAAATGGTGCATTGTGGTCTACCATGGGTATGAACATCTTTTACTCATCATGCCTTATATGGGCTGTTTCTACCAAATCTAGACCACAATGCTATGCATTCTGTTTACAGAAAAGGACATGGTTTTTTTTCTTAAGTCATCCTCCCTCTTTGAATATCAACATGTTGGTTGAGTGTTGGGTGCAGTAAAAATAAATGTTATAGTAGTGCATGTGGAGTAAACCTCATAGAAGAGCCTCTTACATGGAGTGATGGTTGAACAATATATATAGTATTATACAGTTAGTTAAGGCTTGTAAAGCATAAGTTGACCCAGTCGAGAGACCAACTGGCCTCAAAATCTGAAATGCATTGGTTAATACCTCTTCCTCCTCACTCTCTTCTTCATCTTCATCTTCATCATCATCCTTTACTTGTTCTGAAGATTTTTGTACCTGAAAACACATTTTGAGGTTCTTTACTCAAGTGGTTAATAAAAAATAATCATATTTACTACTGAAATGATGTTACCTTAGCTGATGTTCTCTTTCTCTTTTCACCTTTTCCTGTTTAAAACAACACTTCTTTTATTACAAGAAGACAATAAGAGACAAAAGCATGCATTCTAATTCATAAGAATGAAACAAAATAATAATAAATAAAGAATGGGTAAAGAAATGAAGAAAACAGATAAAAAAGAAAACAAACAACAAAATAAGGAAGGGATTAAAAACATCAATTAAAAGATTTTTAAACAACAATAATAGTTGAAAAAGTCGTATGCAGTAAAAAAACTTGCACTGTTGCAATAAATAATAATTATAAAATACAAACCTTTACTTTTTGGCTTTGATTTTTTTGCTTTCTTTTTGGCAGATTTCACAGTCTGTTAAAAATCAAAAAATTGTGTTCATTTACTGCACTGAAATCTGCAGTTTTGATAAGTTAACTCGGTGTCAACACTTGGGGTCTTAAAATAAATGATATATAATTAATAATATATAATATATACTAATAGTTAGGGCGTCATGTTATGTGCCATGTTGCTTGAAGGACAACATAAAATGACACTAACTCATCCTGCATTGGAGACACATTAAAGGACATTAATTTTGAGGATGTAAAAAAAGTCTGGCAGTGACCACACTCAGTATCTGGACAATTATTTTATAGCTTAGATAGCATGTGTGATCTAATTGGCTGAGAACTATGCTTTATAGTACTTAGCCTTTCCATGCTTCTCTTTGGGCTTACGTCACACTTTTGCTATATTAATGTACCAGGCATGGTAAAAGCTGTTTTATTTTTTACCTAATATCAACTACCTAATAAATTGAATTGAATAATAAAATAAACTATCATCCGTTTTGTCACACTTACCCTTCCTGATCCCTTGGGCTTCATCAAAAATGTAAAAACACGCTCTTTCAAGTCTTCCTATAAAGATAATTTATACTCTTAATATAAAGTCATGTCCATATTGGTATCACTAGTCAATATTATAGAATTTAAGTATTGATTACAGCAACACCGAAACCACTATGTAAGCATGTTTTATTTAACAGTTTTTACTTTGGTACTGTGTTCTATGGTGCTTCTGTTCTTGTAAAAATGTTAGATTGGTGCTTTTTAGGTCACTAGGGAGAATGGCAAGGCAGAGGGTGATGGCACACACAAACACACAAACTATTTCATTTTGGCTTTGCTGTCCACAATCCTCAAGGTCCCTGTTAATTTGCCAAAGCTCTATTAGCAAACCAAAACAAAATAACCTCAATGTTCGAAATTGTGAATATTATAATGATGTAATCCTTAAGTTATTGAAGATAAAATTTGAGAAATATAAGTACATTTTGGGCTACCTGTGGCTGCAAGAAACCACAGGGGTCGTGCTAAACAACTATTCCACCAATTTCCATCTCTACAAAGAACTTTTATTACTTACCCTGGTGCCTTTCTTTTCAAGATCCAAGATTTCTAAGAGTCTCTTCAATCCTTCATTTGTGAACCTAAGAAAATAGAACATGGAATGAGTAAACAACTGAAAAAAACTTTGTTCTATTCATTTATAAAAAGTCTTACCTTTCGACCATAAATTTCTTATTTTCATACTCTTTAGTTCCCTGCAGAAATTTAAAAAAGTTAGTATCATAATATAGAGGAAATTACATCGCTGCACTCACTCGTGAGATATCTAAATTGAACACGAGAAGATAAAATTCTTATCTCCATGCGCCCATGTAATGTTCTGTTTATTATATAGATGTCGATGAAACTTAAATAAAACAAAAGCTTAACAATTCTTTATTAAAGTTGGTTGAAAAATATGTTACTATGTCAACAGCGATATCTTCACGTGTGAAAGATATGGTATCTTCCACTGGAGAAAGATATCAAGTTTTTGACACTAGAGAAAACCTGGTATTTCATCAATATCTATACAATAAAACCTTTATTATGTATCTCTGGTCCTAAGATCTYCCCTCATGCATTTACTGTAAAATCAACCTGCTCTTCAAATTATGGAGTCCTTTTTGAATTAATTTAGAAGGGATTTATGGCAAGAAAGAAGAATGCACCAATTTGGCAGATTCCTGAAGTCAGCTTAACCNGCCTTGTATCTTTTCGTTCGAATTGAGACTTTCGCATTTTCTTCAAGCTACGATATAAGAGCTAAATACATTTACCATAAATGTCAAAGAGCAGAATGAAKGTTTAAAAAGTATCCTACATTCAACATAGCGTGTACAGTAATGCTCATGTGCCAAAATATTTTGCACCAAGTACTCTGCTCTCTGCGATATACTCAATCATTGTTTATATCTATTGTCGGATCTCTCATTCGTTCGGCGAGACGTTATATGTATGTAAGTTGCCCTGTTTTCCCCCAAAACACTACGATGTTTCAAAACAAGAACCACTAAAATCTCAAAAAAACTTAATTACGATGTGTTTCGTCCAAGAGAATTTTATAACAAATGTTTCCATCGAAATTTGCGTAAGACTTTGCAACGTTAAAGCGTACCGCGAGATCGCTCTTGTCTGCCATTTTCAAAATACAGGAGACCCAATCATTACCACAGCAAGACCAAAATTCTTTATTCAGCAATGCCACACAATAAATAGATAACGGGCCGAAACATCATCGCTTTCGAAGCGATATAGGCTTGTTACCTCTGTGGAGTCATATCAACATGTTTGGCATATTTGTGAACTTTATTTTAAACTATGTTAATTAGCTTCACAGATCTTCATAAATATAACATACCTCTTCAAAATTAAATCCATTGAAAGCTCTAATATTTTTCTTGATTTCTGTTGACTGTGGAGCGCAATTCAAAAAAATATCATTAGAAAAACTGGATTATTTATTGATTAAATAGCAAATTTGAAGCACAAATCCATACTTTACAGCTGACTCAGACAATAGCAAACCAATCAATATCATAGCAGTTTTCGCTGAGTATTCTAATTATGAATTAAGAAAATGCTTTTGGTATTGCAATTTTATACAATTGTGAGTTTGTAGGGCATAGCAACAGTAACTAAGGGGAGAGGAATGAAACCATATTGATACCTAAAAAATCTTAAAGATAAAGAAAACAAAAAGGTGATATAAAGGCCCTTACAGCACAAWGCACAAAATAATTCACCATGTTCAATGTATTCACATACTTCTATGCACTGGCTTTTCGCTTTTTCCTGTCAAACAAGCATTATTTTGTGTGACTTATTTGGTAAAATCAGCCAKCTTCGTATCAAAATGTGTCAGTTTAATGTACAGAACCAGTGCACAGAAGTATGCAAATACATTAAATGTGGKCATACTTTTGCAAATTGCACTATAAAACTCACTCTTCCATCGCGCCCAAAAAGAAGCTTATGTAAAGGCTTAAGCTCTTGTCCTGTGCATCTTGATAATTCATGGTTAACTGTTTGGAACAAAAAATATTTGATTATAATATGTTAACCAATATATTTTTTTGAAGACTTGAGGTAATTTGATCAATTATAAAATTATATGATTAAACGTAATAACAGTACACAAGACAAAAATCTGAAACCAGGACAGTGTCTACAGGTTGATAATTTTTTTWAGCATAATTTTAGACTTGAATATAGTTTCTCGAGCTGTGACTGGTCAAGCGACCAGTGATTCTGAGATGATAATCACAGCTGGAGCAGTGATTACAAGGTTTTCCAAAGTKTTCCACATTGAGAGTAATACTAAAACGTTTTTTCATCCAGAATTTCGACTGTTCTCTGATATTCTAGTCTAAAATTATACTAAACCAATAATTGGTTATAATTATTATTCCCCTCATGCTCAGTGAATATGGTGATATTTACCTCGCCGCTTGAAATGGCCAAATGGAAAGAAATTCAATACGAATATATGTATATATAATATATGTAATATATGTGCCAAACTTAGCTTAATAATGCAACTTACCAACTTCCATTGATCCTAGTGTCTCTCCTTTTCCCTATAAAAGGTAAAATATGTTGTCAGTTTTAATTAAACAGATCTTTTTACATTATACCAGGACAAAATAATAAATCCTGGTTTACAAATTCAAACCATGATTCTAATGACAATACACAACAAGGATTAATTTGTACTGATAAACACAGGAAAAAAAACAGATTTCCAAATTGGGAATTTTTTTGGGATTTTCCTTGAATTCCCAACAAATTCCCATCCAATTCCCAGAGAGAACGAAATTGGGAACATGGCACTGATTCCCAAAGTTAGTTTGCTGGGAATTTTGTTTTTCTATTGGATTTTAGAAGGAAATTCCCAACAATAAATCCCAACATTGGTGTTCGAATTGGGAATTCAAGGAAATTCCCAACATTTCCCAATTTGGGAATCTGTTTTTTTTTCCTGTGAAAAAACAAGCAACCTACATTGAATACGAGAGGTTGTGGCTCTTTCTTGATTTCAGCTTGGTCCTTCACCAGAAAATCTGTCCTTTTTCGCTGTCTCTTTCCTTCCATCACCAATGGTTTGTCATATAAACCTTCAAAAAATAAAATACTCAAATAGTCAATTGTTGTTTCATCTACATACTCTTTAACACCGAGACCCAACCTAAAAACTAAAAGGAAACCAAACTAATTTTAGGGCTTCCAAAAACAGTTACAAAATGGAGTTGAAAAATAAGGAGTATAAAGGAGAAAAGTAGAGACCTAAAAAGCACTCTATGTGATGTTTTTGATTTGTAGAATTTATTAAATCTCAGATGTCTGGTTGATTATAAATATATAAGTAAATAAGAATAAAATTAGGCCAGACTGGAACTTCGAGATTTTTCAATGCTATTATATTAGCGTATTCTTTTTTAATGGAGCATTGATTTTGTTTCTTTATTCAAAAATATTCGACACATTTTAATCTGACTTCTGCTTTACAAAAGGATTTCTATCTTGTTGGGTTACCTGTGGTAATACTTTTGTGTACCAGACTTTGAATGAATTTTAAAAATATGCAGACAAAAAACCGCTTTATATTTAATATTAAGCACTAGATCAAACAACCTGGGGAGAGTACTTCTTCTAATACCGCTATCTAAGATAGTTTCTTATAATAACTCGATTGGTATACTGATTACGAGCAGTCTGGTGTTGACGTCTGGTCGATTGATGTTCGATCAAGTATATATAATTTTTGAAAAAAAACAGTCGAATAAATGATCCGAAACAAAGACAAGAAAGCCGAGAATGAGTTCTGAAACATATCAATAGTGTGAAGTTAACTAAACATATAGATCCAATATCATAATCCAAGATAAAACGAATAAATAAAACGGATTGCAAAGCAAAGGGACACTCGTTAAGGATTCATAAGATTGTCAAGTAAAACTGTCAAATGCATCATCAAAGAATCTTAAACTAGATGATTTRTCTTTAAAAAACACACTTTTTAAACTCACCAAATAGTTCTTCGTCCTCTGAGGATTCATCATCGCCTTCTTCTTCTTTCTTTTCTTTTGCTTTACCAGCGACTTTCTTCTTGGCGCCTTTTACCTCAGCGTCGTTGACCTTTTCATCGCTCTGCCAAAAGAATCAAACAAAACAACGGCATTTCACTAATGAAAGACAAATTTCTTAGCTTTTAATCATCTAAGGTCGTTGTAGAAGATTGCATTTGGAATTTATCTACCTCCGTGGCGTTTTCGGAGTCTTTTTCGGTGTGTTCTTTTTGGTTTTTCTTGTCGTCCGCCATTGTGATCACTTCTTCCAGCAACACAGACATGAGGTGCTTTTNATTATGCCAGGACAAAATAATAAATCCTTGTTTACAAATTCAAACCTTGATCCTAATGACAATATACAACAAGGATTTGTACCGATAAACACAGGAAAAAAACAGATTCCCAAATTGGGAATTTTTTGGGATTTTCCTTGAATTCCCAACAAATTCCCATCCAATTCCCAGAAAGAACGAAATTGGGAACATGGCACTGATTCCCAAAGTTAGTTTGCTGGGAATTTTGTTTTTCTATTGGATTTTAGAAGGAAATTCCCAACAATAAATCCCAACATTGGTGTTCGAATTGGGAATTCAAGGAAATTCCCAACATTTCCCAATTTGGGAATCTGTTTTTTTTTCCTGTGAAAAAACAAGCAACCTACATTGAATACAAGAGGTTGTGGCTCTTTCTTGATTTCAGCTTGGTCTTTCACAAGAAAATCTGTCCTTTTTCGCTGTCTCTTTCCTTCCATCACCAATGGTTTGTCATATAAACCTTCAAAAAATAAATTACTCAAATAGTCAATTGTTGTTTCATTTACATACTCTTTAACACCGAGACCCAACCTAAAAACTAAAAGGAAACCAAACTAATTTTAGGGCTTCCAAAAACAGTTACAAAATGGAGTTGAAAAATAAGGAGTATAAAGGAGAAAAGTAGAGACCTAAAAAGCACTCTATGTGATGTTTTTGATTTGTAGAATTTATTAAATCTCAGATGTCTGGTTGATTATAAATATATAAGTAAATAAGAATAAAATTAGGCCAGACTGGAACTTCGAGATTTTTCAATGCTATTATATTAGCGTATTCTTTTTTAATGGAGCATTGATTTTGTTTCTTTATTCAAAAATATTCGACACATTTTAATCTGACTTCTGCTTTACAAAAGGATTTCTATCTTGTTGGGTTACCTGTGGTAATACTTTTGTGTACCAGACTTTGAATGAATTTTAAAAATATGCAGACAAAAAACCGCTTTATATTTAATATTAAGCACTAGATCAAACAACCTGGGGAGAGTACTTCTTCTAATACCGCTATCTAAGATAGTTTCTTATAATAACTCGATTGGTATACTGATTACGAGCAGTCTGGTGTTGACGTCTGGTCGATTGATGTTCGATCAAGTATATATAATTTTTGAAAAAAAACAGTCGAATAAATGATCCGAAACAAAGACAAGAAAGCCGAGAATGAGTTCTGAAACATATCAATAGTGTGAAGTTAACTAAACATATAGATCCAATATCATAATCCAAGATAAAACGAATAAATAAAACGGATTGCAAAGCAAAGGGACACTCGTTAAGGATTCATAAGATTGTCAAGTAAAACTGTCAAATGCATCATCAAAGAATCTTAAACTAGATGATTTRTCTTTAAAAAACACACTTTTTAAACTCACCAAATAGTTCTTCGTCCTCTGAGGATTCATCATCGCCTTCTTCTTCTTTCTTTTCTTTTGCTTTACCAGCGACTTTCTTCTTGGCGCCTTTTACCTCAGCGTCGTTGACCTTTTCATCGCTCTGCCAAAAGAATCAAACAAAACAACGGCATTTCACTAATGAAAGACAAATTTCTTAGCTTTAAATCATCTAAGGACGTTGAAGAAGATTGCATTTGGAATTTATCTACCTCCGTGGCGTTTTCGGAGTCTTTTTCGGTGTGTTCTTTTTGGTTTTTCTTGTCGTCCGCCATTGTGATCACTTCTTCCAGCAACACAGACATGAGGTGCTTTTGCGCGGGAAATCAAATTGAACAGCCTCGATATGGTGCATTCCGCTGACCACTTGCTTACTAAAACTTCTAGTAAAAAGCTCTTCTGTAGGAAGCCAGGGCATTTATTGGAACAGGCCGTGAAGGGGAGTATAGGGGCAAAATACTTTCCTTCTTATAAAATATACCAGAGTCGTATGCATAAAACTATAAATAGGGGTAGGGGCCTAGACTTTATAA
>NW_022261603.1:5092-19077 GCF_009602425.1 Actinia tenebrosa
AAAGAAAGAAAGAAAGAAAGAAAGAAAGAAAGAAAGAAAGAAATAATTCCAATAAACTTTGAGTGACATACCAATGGTTTATTCATATGTTAGATTAAGAATTAAATCGTGCATTTTATCACATGGCATTGAAAAGGCTTCCCGCGGAATTTATTCGATTAGGAAATTAAGATTTATCAAAATATTGAGTGGGACGAGGTTGACAGCTTTTCTGTTACACTTTTAACATTGATAACGAAATTACATGTATAACCATGGGCGTGTTAAGGAATCGAATGATACAGTAGAAAGTTAACAGCATTGGAATGGCTTTCTTATCGCGTGGGAATTAAAGGAAGTTAAATAAATGTGTGCGGGTGTGGCGGAGATAAAGATTTCAATAACAATTTMTGATATTGAATTTGCTTCGGTACTTCATATCAGAATGTGGGCGTGTTTAAGAATAACAACATTTCAATGGCTTCCAGGGTAGATCTTGGTATTTAAAGATTACAGTAACAGATAAAKGGTTTGTTTTTATTTGTTATGGTGAATGTTGTGTGACATTGAAACAACTTCCACGGGTTAGTCAGAAATTTTGATGAAATACGCGCCATATATAGTACGAGTGAGTTAATCAGCATAAGGTGACACTTAAGTGGTTTCCCTCTTTGATATGACAAGCTATTAAATACGCTACATATAAGAGCCAACGGGTATGTTATAGGTTGAGTGACACTGAAATGGCTTTCTCGTTTGATTGGCGTTGAAATTGTTACGCTACATAACAGTGCACGGGTGTTATAGGTTGAGTGACATTAAAATGGCTTTCCCGTCTTATTTATCGTTTTATAAAATCACGGATGTTTTATCAATTAAAAAAATTGAAATGGCTTCCTTGTTTGCTTATGGTTTATATTAAGTGAAGCCAATACACGATATATCTTATCGCAAACTGAGGCGTGTCCTCTATTGACAGTGAAATGGCTTCCTTATTCTATATTCCATATATTTATTAATACTTAATTCGAGATTCTAATTTTTAAAAAAAMCACTTTTTTTTCAGGTGTCAGAATGAAACTTGCAACATTGCTCTTGGTTGTCGTCATACTCCATACTATGACGTCATATTCTTACGTCACAGCTAAACCATTCTCCGTCGAGAGGTGTTTAGAAAACTGCAATACAAGATACGTCGACTGCTTTCTTTTCTTACGATGTGAAGCCAACCCTGACTCGGAAGTATGTCAGAAATGCGAGTTGGGGATCGAAACGTGCATGAACCAATGTCCCGAATACTAAAAGATAATTACTGGAAATTTGAAGAATACGCTTGATATTTTAACAATTTCATCAAACGTAACCTGAACAAATTTTTCCTTCGTTGTCAAGAAAGGCGACTCCYTGACGAAGTATTTACGACGAATTACGATTGGAGACCGAAGAGCTTCCGAAGACATTACGAGTTTATTTACACAGAAACTATGAGCTAGTGTTTGGGTTGAATACCTTAAAACAAACGAGCACAAACCGTCTAAAACAGTTATATAAACGTGATTTATCCTCAAATTGAAGAAATATAACTAGATATGTATGAAATACTATAAAAATTAAAATATGAAAACCACTAAAAAAATGACTTACCATAGCTTGATACTTTGACCTTTTTCTCGCTCTTGCGCGTGCCGTTTCAGCTATAAAGGAAAAAGGGTTATAATAACTAACGGATAAGATTCTTACGGAATGCTGGATCTTTTTCCCCAAGACTTTCATCAAAACCTTGAATGTTTATGCAGTTTTCCACTGACCGCGAAAAATCGCGGGCCCTACTTACTGACCACGAGTATCGCGGGCGCATCTAATGACCACATTGCATTATGGGTGATCTATTTCTATTTGACTATTTGTTTAAATGAACTTAAAAAAGAAATCAAAATTAAGTATAAAATTTACTAAGTTTTTGTTACCTCTGAAAACTTAACTGGGTGGGCGTTAATAACTGACCACAAAAATCGCGGCCTAACTTGACCACAAGTTTAGCGGGCGCATAAGATGGGGGCGTCAGTTATTAGTCTTCCTCAGGGAAGACGGGTGGGGGAGGATCAACAGGTGCTTGGGGAGTCCTTTGTCAATCGGAAATACCGACACACTAGTTTTTGGAATGCCTTCCCATAACAATGGGTTTATTGTTAGAGTGGGAAACATACGGCACTGAATTAYAGCACGTACTGGGTACACACGCGGACATGCCGTAACGTTGAAATGGCTTCTCATAAGTAATAAAATATATCGTATAAAAATTCATATAGGCGGGATTTTTGAATAGAACAAGAGAAATTTTGAAATTTTCGAAATCTACTCACATCATTTGTAACAATACAACAGCTGTAGAAAAGTCGCCAAAAATTCGAGCATGCATCGTGCTATCACAAAACTTAAAACATTTTTGCCTCTCTTATACTTCTCACAAGAAAATGTAGATATATTTTTACTTAAATCTAAAATCGTGGACAATAGTAAACTAAAGCGAAGCATAGCTTTTATAGCAAACAGGTGGTTGTGAATGCTAATAAAGGAAAACGTGGAACTATGGTGAACGGTAAAACTCTCAAAGGAGTATTATATCACACCCTATGTCATCTAAGAAACCTGGTCCAGTCATCGGTCTCCAAGACACCATTTTATGYCTTTCTGTTTTCAATTTTTTTATTTATTGTAATCGAGGTCTTTAACTGCTGTTTTGTCTCGAAAACGCTATCAAAAATTCAATGACATTTTGTCTAGATTTTTTTTAAATTAACGGTTTTCTAGAGGGATTGTCGAATGAAGGTCTATTTAATTGTCGTGAGCTGCCCTTCGAGTGTTATTTTGTACCAGATGTTTGTTTTTTCCTCGTGGCGAATAAACTCAAGGAGGTCATTATAAATATCACAAAAATAATTAACGAGAACAGAGACTCTGGGTGAAATTATATAAAGTAGGAATTCGTGTGAATTCTGTTTTCTACGCGTTTGTTATAAAATATAACGAGCATTTTGTGCGCTTCTTTTTCCTTCGAATCATCCTCATAACGTTATATCAAACTACACTTTATTTTCAAATATGTTTTTTTTTTCTTCACAAAACGTTTCTTGGTATTTTCACGAGTTATTGGTCAGGAGAAATATGAACATTTAGACAATAGATATCAAAGAAAAAACCATGATCTATTGTTTTGAAATTTGAAAAATAGTTTTAAACAAATAGGTGATGTCTTGGAGAGATTCTGATAGATGAATTAGGCGAGAGGCATCCAGGTGTGTTGTGCTTCTTGCTGAGAAATATTTCTGACTCAAAAGTAATAGAAATTGATATATTTTTTGTGTATTCTTTAATTGGCTAAAGAAAAAGAAGCACAGTGGGTTGTTTTGTCTTACTGGAATATAACRAATACAGCATTCCAGTTTTCCAAAAAAGGAAATGAAATTTTGGGTTATAATAATAAAGTGGTTAATTTTAGAATAAAGGTTCAAAAATAACTTCTGTCAAATGAAGAAAATAGCATATTTATAAAACCTGGAATGACGTAAGATTGTCTTGCTCGTGGGCGATCGTCATGATCAGGGGGGTGATGTAAAGACGAATAATGACTAAGAGGGGAAGTGTTGGTAAAATTATTATATCTGGTTGGGATTTTAGTTCAGTTCCAATTTCGCATGAGCCGAATCAAATTGAAACAATGGATAGCAAGGCGGTCTTCTTTGATGTTAATAAGTTCGCCTCATGTGAAGTTCGACATTTAACTTGAGCCTAAGATGCCTTTTTACATCTTCTTTTGACTCGAAATTTAAAATCAACTTTTAATTAAAAGATATTTACAACCATTACTCTGCCACAAAGCCTTATTTCCCAATTAATCCCACTCACTGGAATCCCGAACTGGTTAATTTTTATTCGTTTAAAGTGGTTTGGTCATAGTACGACGACAGAACTGAAAAAAAAATCCACGTATTCAAATAATGACTTTTCTTCGMTCATCTTCCGACATTAAATTAAATCTCAGAAATTACTTTTTTCATTCATTGTTTTTCCCCCCAGACAATGCGGTATGGACGAAGATCATAAAATTATAAAAATMTTTTATTTATTTTTCTTTCTTTCCTCTTTGCCTATCGAAATTTGACTGTCATGAAGTAAAAATGCCCTAGCAAATTTTTTACCACACAGAAGTCACCGAATCTTAAACGGAATGATTTTTGTTTTTTGTTGAACTTGAAGTACAAAGTTCCTATTTCTTGAATTTGGCTTTCTTTGTCAAACGTTTCAAATTTCAATTAAGCGTTTCTTTTTAGGAAAAAAGACAACAACTATGAAATCTTAGACTAAAAAAAATTAAAAATAAATAACATATCGCTTCTTTAAGCGTGGTTTGGTTGTAAAATCAGCGACAATTGAWATTAATTGATTTAAAAAACATTTTCACACCATGGTTGAGAAAAACGTGGTCCTCTTGACAGACTATATCCTTGTTTGCTCAATTCTACATCTGCTCTTTCATGTACAGGAACGATATAAAAGAATGGCTTTTGAAAGGATTATTACATTCAGTTCAAGCGACCATTTAAGTGTTCAAGAACAAAGATCAAATGAAATTTTGGGCTCCAAGACGCAGCCAGAATAAGATGGTAAGAAACGTAGTTTAAGTTTAGTTTATTTTAAAATCAAGTTTTTGTGCTTTGAGATTTTATGACTCGATTAACAGAAGACTATTGCTTGATAAATGATTTGGGGTCGTTTTGGCAAAACATTATTGACAAAATCGTGGGTTTTTCTTTGTTGGAAATTACAAAAATTGTACTTGATATAATAATATATTAGAATCCTTCAATTTTATTTCTTCGATGACAGATCGAATTTTGCCAATCACACTGATACAATCGCGCCGCGGAAGAAAAAAAATCATAACTTAATTTTACGAACGATCGATTCAAGTTTTTGAAAAGGATACTGAAAAAGACAGAGTGAATGAAAGAAAATTCGATTTGAGAAAAAATTGACGTGGTGATATTTGATTGGCTGCTCGTCCATCAGCTTCGCCGCCTTTTTTTATAAGATTTATCATTCTCCCGTATTTCACGTTTATGACTACAACTATCAGAAACCTCTTCGAATATTATTCGCATTTTTTACTGAATCGAATTATGTCCTTTACGAATTAAATTACTGATGAGCCTCAATGAAGGATAATTACAATACGCATATAAAAGCCTACTATAAATGTTTTAGAATATATTGTTAACAACGTTAACTCAAATCGTTTTTTAAACTAGATGAACGAAAAATGCTGAGACGTATAGTCGGAATACATACGGAATAATWTTGGACGCTAAAACACATAAGACCTCTTTGAATAGGACGCTTGCATGAAGGCGCCATTTGACTCCAACTACCATAATACTTGGCGAATTTTCTTTCTTATTTAAATTTGTATTCCCTCATGAGAATGTATAGTAAGACAATCAGTGCTATATTAACTGAACCAAAGGAAAGTGTGCAAGGAAGTCTGGTAGTAGAGATCTAAAAAAAAATCCGTCATCTTTGGCATTCGCCATCTTGAATTAATACATCATACGTACCTTTCTCCAGATGAGTTCCAGAATCCTTTGCGTGTTCGTCTTCCTCGTGGTCGTCACGTGCTCTCCTGTTACCTCATTGGTCCATTACAAGTCTTACTGCGCAAGACGATGCATGTTGGAATTCAAGGAATGTCTTTCGATACAGAGTGAACCAATGATAGTCTGTCCTGAGGCTCTTTATTTCTGTCAATCATTATGTAAAAAGTAAGCTATTGGTAACCCTGTGGTTTTATAAGAATGTATTTATAAGTACAATATATTTAAGAAAAAATGAGAAATATATTTATGTATTTATTTATTTTGAAGAGAAAAATGACAATAAATCTGTTACAAATATAGCTGTTGTAACGATTCTTTTTGCAATTGCCCTATTTACGGGTTTTAGAACAATTTTCGGTGAATTTGCGTTGATTTGAMCCCCTCCGASAACCATGATCCTTTGCGTTTAAACAATGGATTGTTTTGATGTGACGTCATAGTGAAATAGGCTCATTGCTTCTAGCTTTCTGTGGTTAATTAGTATAATCGATATCAATTGCAAATAAACAATATGGATTGAACCTGGCCATGTTTAAAGAACAAGCATTTTGGATTAAAACAAAGAAAGAAACGAGAGGAGAGGAGAGGAGAGGACAGGAGAGGAGAGGAGAGGAGATAATGCCATAAAATGAAACCATCTCTTAAAAATGTGGGTGGAGAGAGGGAAGGTCGAGTTAAATGATTTAATGCGATAAAATTCGTATTATCGGAGTCTCATTGTCTGAAGTAGTTGTGGATTTTATTCTACAATATGGTTCAAATTGTCTTGAAAAATAAACGGWGGTTTGCGGATAACAGCAAGCTGTCTTAGCAACAGAGCATGCGTATACCATTCCACACGTACCACTCACGTCAAAATCTTTTCAACTGAAAATAAATTCACTTAATACTGATAATACCTTTATTATGTAGTTCTACGATAAATAAAATGGTTTTACAATTGCTTAAAAGCGTCCAAAATCACTGTATGTCATGGCTCATAATTTATGTTACCACCAAATAAGGAATTCTTAATTTTTTGAAAGGTYTAATTTGCGATGAGTAAATCATGAGGAAAGATTAAAACTAGTAAAAATCTCGCCAACCTGTTGTACAAAAATACCAAAGATCTAGAATTGGCGCCACGAATTTTATCAAGAGATCTAATCAATCTTACTCTATCTTTGGTTTTCATTTCTTATATCATTTTGGCTTTCTTGAATTAAAAAGATAAGTTAGTAAAAGAAAGAAGAATCGACATATAAATGACACGCGCGCGTCGAATTTTCCCGCGCTTTTTGCATCATACTCAAATTGACTCCAATAATTTCTAAAAATATCCCAATCAMGTAGTAATACTACCTGTCGTTTTCTTAAAGTTATTTAGCACAAAAARTATGYTTTTTGGAGTGGAGTAAGCCACAAWATAGACTAATAAAGAGACAGATGCCTTGTGAYCGAAWGTCGTAAAAGAATTGATTGAARCTATTCCAGATGGGRARCGTGGCATTTTGCATGGATTACCGCAAATGAAACCTCAATATTTTATGGTTTTGTTGTTTTCTCTATTTAAAGGCGCCGAGTTTGACAATTGAATTATATTACTTGAACATAAAAGACTTAGAAAACGTCTTAGAAAAATCTAGACTTCTAGATTTTAGATCTAACAAAAACAGTTTTGAACAAGGAAAGAGGCAAGAGAATACCGAACAAGGTAAGAAATATTGCTGAGTAGTTCTTTTCTTCTGAGTTTCGTCGAGTTTCAGCTCTAATCCGGCAAAGAATTAATCTAATTGCATGTTAAATTGAAAGATGATACCATCAAATATGGACGAAACATTTCTTCCAAGATTACGAATAATTGGCCAAATAAAAAGTACGATGTCAACGCTGTTGTTTGTTAAGCACAGATATTTTTGCTTTTAATTCRTTTCTACAATTTTTGAAAGGATTATTCGTTCAGGAAACGATCAATTTTGAAGCTTTTACGATATAATCCAAACAATTGGATTGTAAATTAATATTCTTCCAAATTCCAATATTTGATTTCTTCAATTTCTCAACTTAAAATTTTTTTTTGAAAAGTCAAACGGTTTAAATTTATCACCTTTTGGAATAGCTTTCTGTTATATATTTGATCGACAYATTTTTTCTTTAAAAAACCAAGATGTCGCTTCATTAGGTCAGTCATTGACAAAAAAAGCTACTGCGCAAGTGCGACATAGATTTTAAGCTGATGACGTCAGTAGCTAAAAGGTCCCACAGCTAAGTACGTCATTTCTATTTTCCAGATGAAGGTTGCCATGGTGTTAGCTCTGATCATGCTCAGCGTGGCTCTTTGTCCCGCCATATCTGGAACTGGAATGAGTGGCTGCAGTTTAAAGTGCTCAGGAATCATTGCCCATTGCCATGACAAAAGACATGAATGTATGGAAACTTTTAAAGACTGTCTGTCGGTCTGCCAAGGAAGCGACTGGAGGCGATATAGATTCTCTCACGAGGGATAACATCGCGGGATTCCCGCGGGATTATAGTCAACTTGGATCATCAGACTTTTTATAAATGACTCAAAAGTTTGATATCATCCAGAGAATRAGTTATACATATCCCGAAGAATATTAAAGGGATAAGTAAGAGCTGTCTCGCGGGATATATCGGTACAACGTGCACAATGACCCGCGGGACGTAATAGGATAACTTATTAGAGATTACTTGTAAAATCCTCAAGGGATGCGAAATAATATAAAGAAAAACCGTGAAACAAAACAAATATTTTTTTAAAACTTATGTAACTTTACAATGACTGCAGTTTGAATAGCGCAGCGCAACCGTGACGTCATAAAAACGAAGACAAAGGCGAAATTCGGACAAACAAACTTACAAGTTTACTTTCAGCAGATAATTTTCACAGCCCATCGCAGTTGATCTTAGTCTACGTGGGTTATTATTGTAACTTTAAGTAAAAATAATAACATCGGTTCGTATAATCCTCGTAGCGGTTAAACAGAATGCAATGTTTGTCCGAATCTTTAAGCTATTTTTAGAATCAGTGCGCTGCGCTATTCAAGACTTGAATTGTTTTGAATATCTATTGAATTCCCAGACTGCACTTTGTATTACGTCATCGATGCCGTGTATGACGTCACTGATGCCTCGTTGACGCCTTGACTTGAWTTTTCACAACAAAATGTGAATGCATGGTTGTAAGCATATTTATAAATTGTTGAATAAACAAGATTGTACAGCAGTACGTAGTATTGAAATCTTGTTGATCATCGATTGTTAACCGGGTCGAAATGAACTCGAATTAACGCGGCTCTCAATCAGAACCTTGAGACTATTTGCGCATGTGCGTAGAGCCAACGACCCCACAATTGGTAAAATTTATCTTCAACATAAAATCAAATGATCCCACATGGAACACCGCGACCACAAGAAAGTAGTCATCTAAGAAACACTCCTTTAATCGCTGGTCATAGCAATGGGTTAATCACCTACGGTCTAGGGGCCGACTAACCTCTCCCTTAGGCTTCTGCCGAGCTTCCTGATCAGTCATTGGATAGCGGTGTCGGGGCCGAAATCTCTGGCATAGCCGTAAATGCTTCGCGCTGCCATACTGYGCTTCAGCACTGGGTCTGGAGGTATGGTCCCAAATTAAATAAGAAATGTAATCAGAATGAAAATGTACTAAAAATCAGAATATCAAAATGGATAATGAAGATCGTGAATGCGKGRAAGGAAAGAAGATAAACKAWTGAATGAAYGAAMGAAMGAAAGAAAGAAAKAACTTATTCACACTTTCAGCAAAGAGTCGTAAAAAATCACAGCTTCAAGGCCCACAAATCCGGCGGCTAACTCAACTCATTTTGTCATTTCCTGGAAATGGCGCATAAAATGCCAAAGAAAGCCAAGAAATAAAGTATCTTAGAGAAATACGGCGAGGAAATGAAGTCAGGAAGCCAGTTGAATGCCTTTATCCGTATGATTGACACCTCTATGAGTCTTCATACTTGATCAGTTTCGAAACAAGTCTATTTAACTAAAAATAAACCACGAAAAAGGCAAAAGAAAGAAAGAAAATGTAATATATATATAACTATAGCTCATGATCAAAGAATGAATTTGAATTATTTAAGAAACGGTCTCACTTATTTAGTGAGCACATAAAATCACTGAAATAAAGTTTTGAAAATTTCGCTTGTTTCTTTTTAGCTTTACAACGCTATCTTTGAAGAATAATAGAGGCATTCAAGGACCGATTTAGGTCAGTTTAGTTTRAATCATTYATTCATGYCGTTTAGTTGATAGGATCTATTGTAATTGGGGAAAACCTGTAGTAGATTCCTAGCCTCTCTTATTTGATCTCTTATTATTCAGCGCATACGTTTTGTAGTCTCATTTCTTTAACCCACTAGCTATTGGTAACCTAAGAGTTTGCTATAAGTAAAATGAATAAAAATTTAAAAAAAAACAAATAAAAAAACAATTAGATCAAGTGAATCAAACCTTTTTTTCCCCTTTAGTTAATTGTACGTTTCCCTCTGTCAYGTAATTAACTTTTTTGGTTTACGATATACATTTACGTTAAAAGGTAGAAATGGAAAATTTCKTTCCGCATCGAAAGCTCTTTGAAGTGTTATCTCGAGTGTAACATGGTGTATTTAGTCATAAAGTATAAGTTGTTTACTTTTGATATTCTTTGCTTAATTCATCTAAATTTAGTTTTGGGTACACAACACTTTTATCGCTTTCAATCGATGATACTACAAAGTTATCGAACTAAAAWAATAAAGTTCAAAATGTGTAGTTGAACGCGGGAATAGTTATAAGAAATCATTTTTCTCATTCCACGTATATTTATTAATTTAATAGCATTTTATTCTATTGGTTTAAAAACTTTTCACAGCATTTTACCAAAAAATTTTCTGTTAAGCTTTGCTTTAWAGATTTGTAATAGAATTTTTAAGAAAATATAACGTGTGTATACGTACGCGTGTTGTTGAACGCTCAGTCTAATTATTTACCGGACTTGG
The DNA here is from genome assembly GCF_009602425.1 of Actinia tenebrosa. The sequence continues at coordinate 15,738 of NW_022261603.1, forward strand.
CTTGATTAAAATATTGAATTCGCTGTGTTAGTTCTTTAGTAATAAATTATGCGTTCGGTGTGTGTAATGAAATAAAGAGAATAAGAGAAAAATATCAAATGCCCTTGGTGGGAATCGAACCCACGTCTTCGGTATTACAGTCTATGTGTTAACCACTGCACTACAAGGGCCAACTACAAGGGCCAACCACGCTGGTAACGCAGCCGGAATATGAAATGTAGGGTACTCGTTAGTTTTTTGGTTCATTATATAAGTTTTGAGAAAATAATAAAGAACCAAGGAAACGGAGAAGGACAGGAAAATGACGACGAGGAGAAGAACAACAACAGTTTTGAGGACTTGTCTTGATAAAATTCTTGCATTTGCTTAGTTAGTTTTTTCGGGTTTAGCATGAGTTTTGGAAAAAATAAAAAGCTTGAAGAAGGAGAAGGAGATGCAGAAACATAAGGAAAAGGAAAAGGAATAGGAAAAGAAGAAGAAGACTGAAGAAGAGAAAGGAGAAGAGAGAGAAGGAGTGAGTAAGAGAAAGAAAAGGCGTGAGTGGAAGAAGGAGAAGGAGAAGGAGAAGGAGAAGGAGAGGGCCATGAGGCCGTGAGCTGACAATGTAACTTTATATTCTGACAATGTAACCTGGAGAAGGAGAAGGAAAAGAAAAAGACGGAGGAACTAGAAAAGATTTAACTAATTAACTTTTTCCACCTTGAATGTGCTATATTTTACAAATCCTTTCACAACCTCAATACCTTATCTTGTTGACAACTTCACTTGTCGGATATAGAAAAGACAATGAAGTGTTAGAGCTGAWTAAAAGCAGTTCCTGTTACTTATCTTCTTAGGTTATTAACTGGCGCATTGTAGACTCTCCGGAACTACTCCGGCGCATGTTTGAGGGAATTATTTCAAAACATTGAGGGCTATATAACTACGAGATTTTGTCGTTTGCTTAATAAAACGGTTTTGGGGAAACTTCTTTGAATTGGTTAGCAAGTCTTCTATCTGTAGAAAGGTAAGTATTTACATTGTTTTTAATCCGAGAAAAAAGAAAAAGATACTATATATGTTGAGATGTAAGCCAAAAGTGCAAAGAAAAGTATTCTGTATTTGTGTAGAAAGAGATGTATTCGCTACAATACTGAGTAAAGCATGTTGGTTTAGCCTGGTTTTGGCTTCTAAAAGACTCTCGTTAACGCGTTATAATTTACCAGCGATGACTCGAGCTGCAATCACTTTGCAAAGWATAGCAAAGTATTCCTGTAGTTTTACGAAAAGAGATATAGTTGCTACGATAATAAGTAAACCATGTTGTTTTAGCTTGGTTTGGGCTTAGTAAAAGACTCTTTACCGCAATGACTCGAGCTGTAATTCACTGCTATGGAACGGTAAAGGAAATAATTCTGTATTKATACRAAAAGAGATGTATTGGCTATAATAAGTAGAGCGTGTGGTTTATCTTGTAGTAAAAGACTCGTTTTAACTTACCAAATGCTCRAGCTGCAATAGTCTATGCAATGTTTGTAGTATCAATATTAGTATCCCATGACAAGTCAAAGAAACTTTTTGAATTAAAAACTCTGAAAAAAGATATAGCGAAAAAAGAAARAAAGAAAGAACTCGGAAAGACGAACCAAAAATATCATATTTGCTCCTAATCTCTCCTCTCAAAGACAAGGTTTTGCAAGTTTAATCTAAAATATGATTGAATCTTTTCAGATGAATCTATCAATGGTAGCTCTGATTCTGACCGTCTGCACAGCAGCCTTCCACCATAGCGCAAGCGCACTACCAGCTACATCCGAAGCMATGTGCTCCAGAATTTGTCACGATGGTAGAATGAAGTGCTTATCACGTGTCTGCCCGTCAAGTCAGAACTGYGAGGCCTTGTGTCAAGAGGTCTTTGATGTGTGTTATATGAGCTGCTTAGAATGAGATATGGAATACTAAAAAAACAATAATCCAATCAAGTAAAAAATAAAACAAAAAATGTAAACAAATTAAAATATTTTCGTCGTTTTTCAGTTACTTCAGTTACTATACTAAGTTTTCTTGATAATCAGTTTTGCTATTCGTTGCTTGGAAAGAGAATTCAAAACCTTTATACGAAGTAACAAAATATTGAWAATAAACCTAGCTCGTTGAAAAAGTTGAGTAGAGCTTGTTGGGTCTCTTTCTCCACATTGAATCGAGGATTTTCTCGATTTCCTTCCTTCAACAAATCCGCTAAATATAGACCTATTTCGTCGTGCTGTAATGTTTTCCCATTTCAAACCACGTGTCATTCCCTTGAGTATTATTTCTTTCTTTACTAGGAGTGCTTTTCAGCTATGGTGCAATGTTTGCCCATTTCAGACCGCGTGTCATTCCCTTGAGTATTATTTTTTTCTTTACAAGGAATGCTTTTCAGCTATGGTAAAGTGTTTTCCCATTTCAGACCGTGTGTCATTCCCTTGAGTATTATTTCTTTCTATACTAGGAATGCTTTTCAGCTATGGTGCAATGTTTTCCCATTTCAGACCGTGTGTCATTCCCTTGAGTATCATTTCTTTCTTTACTAGGAATGCTTTTCAACTATGGTGCAATGTTTTCCCATTTCAGACCGTGTGTCATTCCCTTGAGTATTATTTCTTTCTTTACTAGGAATGCTTTTCAGCTATGATGCAATGTTTTCCCATTTCAGACCATATATCATTCCCTTGAGTATTATTTCTTTCTTTACTAGGAATGCTTTTCAGCTATTTTGCAATGTTTACCCATTTCAGACCATGTGTCATTCAGAGAAAAAAATCTTGCACAAGCTAATGAACAAGTTTCCTGAAATCTTTATTAACAATTTTCTTTGGATTTAACAGCAACTTTTACCTTTTCAAATAAACAACGACAATTTTTATTAGATTTTCCAAAATACACAGACATATTTCAGAGAGAATAAATAGTTAATCGATAATAATAGTTATTTATAGTTAGTGATTGATTGATTATATAGGCGYGGGTCAGTCCACGTGACTAGTTTTCACAATTGTTCTCCATAACACAATCTATAAAGTTATCATAACATATTTCTTCACAGCTTTTCTTTATTCCAAATCGAGCTCGAAAGCCACTGTTGCACAGTCGCTCACAGTTGAATGTCATCTTGGCACATTTTTGAAGACACTCATTTCCTCTGACGACGCCAGCTTCAGTGCTGGATGGTAGGAGAGAAATTGTCGCTACAAGATACAGTAGTATGATGGTAGTGGATGCTTTCATTGCGATGCTGAAAACAAAGAAGTTGAGTGAGGAATACGTGGTGAATTGCTGTTGTTACTGTATATCAATGAGTACTAGTGGTAGTGGTAGTGGT
>NW_022261603.1:19825-34433 GCF_009602425.1 Actinia tenebrosa
TTGTTGTAGAAAATTGTAGTAGGAATAATAGAAATTATAGTAATTATAGTAGCTGTATYATATTTAGTTTTAGTAGCGGTAGTAGTTGAAACGGAAATAAAAATGAAAGATAAAAAGACATTCTTATAATAATGACAATAAAGTTCGCATYTGTCAGTTACTTACCTTAACAAATCTCGTCTTTTCGCAGCACAGTCAATTCCACAGTATCCTTAATTGTCTTTGAGCAATGACACCCCAGATCTTGTTGTCCTCATATTTATAACCAAAAATACTGAAATGAATTCTCTGAAATACGACCATGTTGTTGGCGTGTGGTGAATAAACAGTTGTTTCCTTCGCTAGCGGTTTCTTGACTTGATTGATAGCGGCGTTGGCGATGTAGTTTCGTTTTACGAGATACAGAACGAAAGATAAACAAACGATTTGGTATTTCATTTTCATAAAATTATGAGTTCAAGGCAAAAGTGCCTTTGTACTCAAAGAATCTCTTTCCCCGATAAAAAATAACTTTACTTTTAGAATAAACTCGATATAGAGGTGGATATAAAGKTTTTTTTAATGGAATTATGTACGTAGGTAAAAAACCGCGCGCGAAACAAGAGCACGAACGACTGTGGCGTCTGTGTCGTGGGATATAAACTTTCACCTATCAAAAACAACTTTACTCTTAAAATAAACTCGATATAAAGATAGATAAATAAATTGTTTTTTATAGAAGTATGTACGTAAGAACAACATATGTCAAAAACGAAACAAAAGCACGARCGACTGTGGCGTCTGCGTCCTGGGATATAAAGACTCCCACGGTTCTTGAAACCGCAACTTCATAGAAAACTAACCGTTTACAGTTTAATAAAAGTATTTTAAAGTCTTGAATTACAATTGAATATTTGTGAGAAGACCGTTTTATTGATTAGTGTATGCGTTAGGAGAAGAATGCTGACTATTTTTTTGCTCTGAAGCTCTTTCGTCATAAAGAATCACGTTCAGTTTTTTCAGTTTCTTGCAGTGAGGCGCCACATATTAACCACGTTTTTATCTTTTCACTGCWTTTCGCTTTTGCGAATAATTTCTCCAACAACGAGTATTCTTTTATCAGTTTCTACCACTTTAGAGTTGTTTTAGATTCTTTTTCACTAATAATACAATAAAGTTRCGCTTGCAATTGTCAACTGACGTTTCACGWTTGAAGGGAAGATGAAAAACATGCCGTAAACAACAAAATGTTACAACTGAAATGGTTTATTTTATTCCAAGAAACTCTTCTCCAAACCCCTCAAAAATCCATAAATACCTTCACTGCAAACTAAAAAAAGACTTACCACTAAAAACGTTTAAGATTTCGACAAATTTCAACCAGATGTCAAGCTATTGACGAACATTTTTTCAAAACACAAAAAAAAAAACATTTTTGAAGACGTGTTGGGGGATTAACCAAATTTTCATAATAAATTGTTTCCTAAATTCTCCGGACTATTTTCCAACTTGCGGCTTTCTAAATAAGAAAGAAAAGCAATCTTCTCTTAGTTATTAAAATATTTCATTTCTTGTGGTTTTGATCATAAAATATTATCGGAAAAATAATTGGGTCTAATTCTCAGTGTTAACCACAGAACGGATTTTCATGCATTTTGGATTAATTTTCTTACTTCTCTTTACCATCTGGTATCATTTATGAGGTCTAAAGTTTCGTGGGTTAGTGTAATAACTAGTCCAGAGCTGGACCCAATCTTATCTTTGCGTGCGCGGTGAAGAAGAACCAAGTAGCGGAAAAAGACTGGTAAGAATGGACTACAAGGGGATGGGAAAGCCACATAGATAGTAGAGGTCTGTATGATAGTGAGGACAAGGGGATTGGCCAGACACATTTTTTTACGCCAGAGAGGACTAGGCGATAGACGAGGGATGTCATGGGGTCGCTGGTGGACGGTGAAGACAACACTCTCGGGACAGGGTACAGCGGAGGCCAGCGTCGGCTATGGCAGGCAAGTGTTCAGTACATTGTCTGGCTAAGTGGTATTTTAATTTTTAACGAGAAAACACCCATTTCCCTTCATTGGTCTTAGATTTCAGATTTCAGACGAAGTTTTTGAAATAGATTTATATTTAGTGTATTTGGTATAGTAACAACAGTAGAGTACTTTGTATTGTACATTTATTAACTAGYGTGTATATATTATTTCTGATAGTATTGTTTATTTTAAATGTTACAAGTCATTTTACATTTTCTTGTATCTTTACATCGAAGTCTTCGATCATTATCACAACAGATCTTTCCTAAAGGTGCGCGCGCGTACACAAACATGACGAGCCATCAAATAGACAATCTAAGATTTTCGTATGCACATGACGTAATGCCGCCATCTTGGATGCATTTAACAATCTAATTGTCAATGAATTCTTTTGTTATATCATCCAACATGGCCGCCGTGTCTTTCGTTATTTCACTGCCCTTAGGATTGATTGAAAAACCAGTAATAGCGTGAAGAAACTTTTTAGGAGGAAAACTGTGTCTTTTTTTTCTTTTTTTTTTTTTTGTGTGATTTTTCGGCGATAGAGCCGTTGCATGTGACGTGAAAGTAGCTCTATTTGGAGGACAAAACAAAAGAATTCCAATCTCCTGAGAATTGGAACCTATTGTTTTGTCCCCCAGATTGAGCTGCATTCCAAAGTGCTACAAGTGGTTTATTCACCATTTTCCATCCATCGGTTCACTGGTCAAACACTAAGCATTCAGTCGAAGTTGCAAGGCTCAAATTTGAGTAATCTTTTTAAAGTACCTTGGCGCTTTGCTAATGAGCGCTTTATGTTTGATCAGTGAACCAATGTATGGAAAATGGTGAATTGTTGATCGTTTCGATCCCTAGAATACGTCCTGTGCAATTCTGTCTTCTTTGCTCGTTAAAGTTTTTAAGTTTCAAAACAGAACGTGCAAAAACGAGATTATAATGTAAAAATAATAATAAATAATATATATATATTATCCTCTAACTATCTATTACAGTTTGTTTGATTCGAAGTACGACTAACGCTGGTGACACTACTGATGGGTTGCAAGCATTCCCAAGAGAGTTAAAAGACAAAAACATGGCGGCTATTGTGGTACCGTTAACAATGGATGCTAATGAGAAATCTTTTGTTAAATGGTACCAACATGGCCGCGATGACGTAACGTGCAAACGAAGAATATATTTTACRTTATTCTTTCAATTTCACTGAGATTAACAAAGTCTGAAGCAACTACTGTTGTGCTGRGACAGTTGTAAATGATTGCAGATAAATTATAGAAGACCTCTTCAAGTCTAGAGGATCTTAAAATAAGAACCGGTAGAATTCTTTTTCCTACCAACACATTGATTTGAGGATATGCATTCCTTGAAGACAGCTTCACTGATTTGCTCGCAGCTTTTKCCAAAGCGAGCCCGAGATTTGATTTTCTTGCATTTGTCTTCCCATCTTAGAGTTACTTTAATGCACTCGCCCAAGCACTTTTCTCTCCTGTCGTCGTCTGCTTTGGTAATAGAGAGAATAGTCAGGAAACATAGCACCATGAGAAATATGAATTTGTCAGTCATTGTGGATATATTCTGAAATAAAGAGAAACAAAACAAATTATTTTTTTGTTTATCAATCTCGTACTATTTACCCTTATATATCTATTTGTATACATATAAATAAACATTAATAGCAAATCAAATTTACAAAGGGTGCCTTAAAGTTCGGTCGGTGGGGTGGTGGGGTGGTGGGTTTGTTTGTTTTGGTATTTGTCTACCCATAATAGTGTCAGGGGTGCCTCAAGGTTCGGCTATCGGTCCCTTTTGAAGGTATCTAAAGAAATGATTATAATAAAGGAGAGGAGAAAAAGAATTTAATGAAAGATGGTAATTAAAGCAAAAAGGAAAAGAAAAAGAAAAAAAATGGAATGCATAGAACAAAAAATATCGAGAGAATGAAGTAAGGAGAGAAAAAAAGTCCTAGATTGGCGAAGAAAAATGTAATAAGATTTTTAAAAAGAAAAAAAAAAAAGAAAATATAGTAACTGATGAAGTGAATATAACCTACGAAAAAAGTCCTAGATTGGCGGAGAAAAAATGGAATAAGATTTATAAATAAATAAAAAAGCGAAGACAATTAATTATTTATAAAGGTAAAAATTATCCTATTATTCGTAACCAAARCTTACCAGTTCAAAATCGTTTCTGCAGTAGGTTTTTCTGTATRTAAGATTCTTCGCTTCTTGATGATTTACACGTTATAAAACACTATCTTCATCTGCGGTCGTATTTATATTTTCAATAATCAAATCATTTAATGGAATAYGAGCGTGGCAAGATTGTGTGGTTAAGATCATTYTTTTCGTTAATGGCATGTGAACCGAAGGATCAAGCCCTGAGGTTTGGCGGGAAATAAGACGAGGTTTTTCATATAGAATACCATGTAACTGGATAACTCCGAAAGCGATGGTTAAATATCCAAGCTCAGTTTTCAAATATYTTAAGCCAGAATATCACAGACTATCTGGCTGGCGCTATAAGGTACCACGAGTGAGTAACCCGACAAACAAAAARGTGTTGGGTGTGCTAAATATACAAAGTTCTCTAAACATATTGGTAAATRAAATTCTTGTAAAAWTTATATCGTGTTGGCGTATCTAMRGTTTCAATTCCTAATTCAGTAATTYCTTAACCACTGCTGTTTAGAGTTTCAACACCACGCACTTTTTATGATTGTAATGTTGATTGATTATAACGATTTAGTAATGAACTTGAACTTTAGTTTAAAAGTCAYGTCGAATTGTTTATTTGTCATAAGTTGTTTGGGAGAAATGAGGCGTGTGGGAAGAAAAGTCACCGAGATATGAGTGGTGACGTCAGAGGTTTGTTCGTCAGCAGCTCTGAAAATAGAAACGTTTTCCCCCCACGTATCAATCATGAATTAATCAGAACTCTTTAGCTTGKACGTAATGTTTTTCATTTTAGACCAGGTGTCATTAGTTCCATGGAGTATTATTTGTTTGTATAATGGTTGGGCATGAGAAGACGCATAAGGACACACATGAATATGGATGTATAAAACTCTAACAAAGAATCTTATTCTCAAGAGCCAGTGGGAATGACACGTGGTCAGGTGGAACGTAATCTTCCATCCATCCATCCATCCATCCATCCATCCATCCATCCATCCATCCATCCATCCATCCATTCATTCATTCATTATCTACTCTTTAGTCTAATTAAATCAGACGAATCCTGAGCCAAATTTTCAAACTATTCTTCTGGTCATTATTTTAAACCATTTCAATGTTACGGTATTAATTAGCTAGCATGCTATTGTTAATTGAACTGAATTGAAAGGAAAGCAATACGCATGTCAGATTTGAAAATAATATTTCATTCAAAAATCCCACATGGTTTAACACGTTTATGAAGTTATGTACTTACTCACCAAAATAATTGTCAATGAAAAGACAATTTACTCCTCGTCGTCGTCGTCGTTCATAGCAAAGGGTCCTTATCTACGGTCTAGAGGCCGTCTAACCTTTCCCTTAGGCTTTGGCCGAGCTTCCTGATCAGTCTGTAAATCTTCGGATAGCGGTGTCGGGGTCGAAATCTCCGGCGTAGCCGTAAATGCTTCGCTCTGCCATACGACGGTTCAGCATAACGTCTGGAATCATGGCCCTAGATAATCAATGTTAGCCAATTAATCATTTTTCAATATTGAAACTCATCTTTTCTATGATTTCTCTGTCTCTAGGTTGTGAGATCCTTGCCAACCAATACAAAAATTTATTTTGCCACAAAAAGTTTTTTTTACGATAGACTGAATTTCGATAAATTCCCTTCAATAATAAATAGTAAAAAAGCAAAGAAAAAGAATTACAGCTTTTCTTGTATCTGGAATTTCTTTGTGACTCTGAAAACAAATTTATTTAAAACAACTTTCATTTTATTTAAAACGAAATAGTTTTTGGTTTTTTGACGTTTTCGAAAAAGACGCCGGAAAATCTGTAAATCGAAAAACGTTTTAGGTCTCAAAAATGATGTTAAGTTCATCTACATAACTGACTTTTAAAACCTGTTTTGGGAAAATAATATTAATAATTCCCAAGTAAATAATGTAATTGAAAATTCTCTTAATAAGATTTTTTAATTCCAACTTAAGGAAATTCGAATTAATGACTTGAGCGCGAATCTATCTGCACCTTTAGAGGAGTGATAAGCCGGCTCTTTAATCAAGTTTTCTTTTAAATTTCTGTCACACTTTCCAAAAGACATGCAATTCTTCTAGACTTTTAAACTTATTTTATTCAAACTTAACCGTGTTACTGATTTTAACACGCTCTTTCTAGTCATGGTTATTATTTTTTTGTTTAGTCAATTTAAAAAACCCTGAAGAAAGCTAATTAAAACTTCGCCCCGCCAAAAGGGTGTTGACCATCTGTTCTCGCCAACGCGTGTAGCTGTGGTTAAACGAGGCAGCTTTTTTTGGGTTTAATTCAACTACTTGACAAAGAAAAGGCGGAGGAATTCGCTCGCTTAAACCGACGAACAGTTGTTTAACCACAAAATATAAAAAACAGAAAACAAAATAAAAGCGAAGCTGGGAAGTATTTGACAGACTTTTACAGACGAACGAAGATTCAAAGACTTAAAAATAAGAAGAATGGAATCATTTGATTAAATTTTGATTATGGGAGATAAACAACTGATTAAAAACGATAAGATTTGGAAAAAAATAGGRAAAAAAATTAATATGCTTGAGAGATGATGTTTAAAAATCGCCGAGGATTTTTTATATTTGCTTGTTTTAGTTTCAAGAAGGCAACGGAAGCTTAAGGTTGATTTTGAATACGCCAACTACTTTCATCATCATCAAGAAACTATAAACAAAATGACTTAAGTAAATGCATAGGAATGCTTTGTTTAATATCTTCAATAAGGTATCGAATGCCAGCACATAAAGAGCTCTTTGTTGTTCATTTTGGGTATAAAATAAGGAAGAACTCCCTTGAACTCAAAGGAAGACGTTATATATTTGAGGAAAGACACGCAAGTGAACTATACAAAACTGAAAGAGACGTAAAAATCTCATTGAGGAAAAAACCGTTGGAAGGAATTTTCTTTATTAGCAAGGTAGTTTTTGCAAATAAGCTTTATTTGACGATAATTTTTTATTGCTTTAGTTTTTCTTTAATCTTCTTGTCCTTCTTTATTCTTCTTGTGTGTGTGTGTGTGTTTTTTTTCTATTCTTGTTTTTCTTCTCTTCTCGTTCCTCTTCTCATTCTTCTTAATCTTCTTCTTCTTCTTCTTCTTCTTCTTCTTCTTCTTCTTCTTCTTCTTCTTCTTCTTCTTCTTCTCCTTCTCCTTTTTTTGCTACCACTACTACTACTTGGTTTAGGTTGACATTGTAGTTTTTAATCTTTATTCTCTTACAGTTCGTACTCAAACATGAAAGCAACTCTAGCATCACTTCTCGTAATCAGTATCCTACTCCAAATACATCCAGCTGAGTTCTCAGTTCTTCCACAAAGAGATTCAAGAACCAAATACAGCAAGGCAGTTCTTCAAAAGAGAGGAGGAATCCTGAATGAAAATCCCTGCTTCACCAATTGTGCTAAGAGTACCCATAGCTGTATGTTTACGTGTACTGATCTTCGTGTAAGCTACCTGACGTGCAGCAATATGTGTGAAGGAAGACAGTTCGTGAATTGTCTTATGGAATGTCCATTGTAGACAGCATTAAACGTAAATATTTCTCTAACGTTCTCGGAAAGCATTTCACCCCCATCTCGTAAGAAGCAAATATCACTGTTTTTCCATTTTGTTGGTCCTGTAATTGTCACGTTTTTACATTTCAATATCTAATAAGGTTTTAAAATCCCACTTAATTATCCCCATGTTCCACGTTTTACATTCAAACATCTTGGTTTAAATACACTAGTTTCTAGCATTCGATCATACCACTGTTTTTGATGACCACAGACTCATTTACATAGGCTTAGTCTTGTTTATAATGCAGCTATTCACCATTAAAAATCTGTGGGATTTTAAATCATTGGTATTGTTCAAGTTGTTACAGTTTACTTTTACGAATGATTTGCTCTTAAGCGAGGCTAAGCCTGTGCAGACGAGTCTTCAGTCATACAAAACAGCGGTATTTACCGAATGAGAAAAGAGAGTATTCCCCACTGCTTTATACACATTTCACGTCTATATCCCAATATTCATGTTCTTGATATTTAGAATATGCAAATGCAAAACACTTCCTATCGTGCTCTACCTTCCCTGGTTAATATGTTCACGCTGGTCTTAAAGATTGTGGGCTCACAAAGCTATTTTCAACATTTTTGAAAACCTAGTTCTTTGACATCTTTTGTACTTCGTATATTTTCAGAGGAATTGTTAAATATTTTTACTTAATACAAACAGGTTAGTTTTTGCTCTCACTATTTTCAAGTTTTGTAATGTTTGTATGAATAAAGAATCGTTCAAAATGTACCAATCATTTTATTTGATTTCAAGTAGCACGTTAACTAACAAAGATATGTCGTTTAAAACATAATTGACCTATTTCACTATGACGTCACTGCTTGTTTATGTGGGGGATAGAATCGCCAAATCCAATAGAAAATGCAACAAAATTTGCTCCTAGCGAAACAGTTTAATCCGAAAATGGCCTGGTTTTCAGATATAATATGTGTTAATATGTACTAAAAAATATTCTGAGCGTTTGCTGGCTATTCTTCTCTTCGTGGATTGATACGGGTTTTAGAACAATTTTCGGTGAATTTGCGTTGATTTGACTCCCTCCGATGACCATGATCCTTTGCGTTTAAACAATAGATTGTCTTGATGTGACGTCATAGTGAAATAGGCCAATTGTTTTACAAAAAAATGCACGTTTTGCCTGCCTGCATATACGTACATTTCCTTCTAAAAGTCGTACGGTTTAAAGATTCATGCAATTTCTGGATTATGGTTAATTTTCGAAACTTTACAATTTTACAAACATCGATATAAAAAAATTAACTCTTTTTTTCAGAATTTATTTATTTAATTTGTTATTTGAATTTATAATTTCACTGTGATGTCACGCTTAATAGCGTGACATCACAGTAAAAAATATGCCTTAGGAGCAGACAAAAAGTGTGTGGGGCGAGGGGTGGGGTTGGGGGTTTGGACCTAGGTTGATAAATATAAGTACGCACATAAAAAAGGGGTAAAGGGGACTTTAGATTTTAGTTAATTTAGTGCATATTAGGAAGAAGTAGGGTTGCTACAGTCTCTCTAGAGAAAAAAGGCGTTACATATCAAACATTGAGCGTCTTATTTCCCTGTGTCTGTTGTCTGCGAGGCAGACCCACGAGTTAGCATCGTCCCCGTATCCTTCCTCGATTTTCAAATTTTTTTCCTTTTTTTACTTGTCTTTTTTTTTTTTTTGCTTTTCTTTTCTTCTTCAAAAATGTTCATGTCGAATTCGTTATAGAACGACGGCCTTTTTGTTTGCCGCTTTTCCGCACAATCCAAATATGGAATTGATCAAACCATATATGGAGTGAGCTTTCTCTACTCTAACTTCGACACTAACATATAGAGTAAAGCTTGATATGACCTTTAAAAAGGCTGAAAAGACTATTTGTTAACCCATTTCGGCCTAAGAAGTAACGACCTCTATTAAGCGACCATCAACCTCTTATATTCGACTCTGAAGTCTATGACCCTAAATCGTGTCTTTAGGTCGTCTTGAATTAGGTGCGACCCCMAAAAAACTCACCAATCATAATCAATCAATTCTAGAATATTTGTTTAATTTCATTAATTTTTTTCAATTATATATTTACATATCGGCGATCATTCATAATTCTCAGATATTCCTGATTTTTATAATTATAATTTCAATATACTCCTATAAATGGCAATTTTTCTTCGGTATATTCGTCTCCATGAGAACAGTTTCTATGGTAACTAAGATTACACTAAATGTTCACATCTTTCTGTTTCAAGGAGAAAAATAATTTCTTTATAAATAAATATTTTTTTGTATTAAAGTTTTCCTTTAAATAATAGTATTCTTCGCATAGCGCTAAAGAATCTTAAACATGAATTAAAAATAAAATTAACAATAATTAAAGCAAATGGCGTCATAATGTTTATCGTTGACTTCCGGTCATGCGCACTGTTTATTTCTTCTATTATTTCCAGTCATGCGCGCTATACATTCYTTGGCATACTTCCGGTCATGCGTAGTTGATACTGTATTCGTCAGTTATTCTCTCTTTATAGACATCCGAAGATGCATTGATAGAAGCTGTTTCCCATGCACATTTGTCGGCATTTTGAGTAGTGAAGGCCTCGAGTGTCGGTGCATTGAAACATGCATCTTCCAGCATTTTGTTGGCATCCGTCGAAGCAATAATTATGATTGAGCGCGGCTGGTCCATAACCTCTAGTCTTGGGTCTTCCCTCGATAGGACTTGTGTACAGAGATACGAGAGAAAGACAGATAAGGAAAAAAACGATCGTTGATTTCATTTTTGTTCTGAAACAAAAACAATTTAGAAAATCACATAAGTGTGATGTCAATAGTGACGAAATTGGTGATGACATCAACGATGATGATATAAATGACGCCATAATGACGTTACTAAAATTATCATGAAAGTAAAAACTTGTTTATATGTCTCTTTGGGCTAAAAGTTTATAAACGAAAAGAATAACTAGAAGATATTTCGGACGATATCCATCGTCCATCATCAGTGTAATGACTCTCTATAAGTGTATTACAGTGAATACTTTAAAGCCTTAGGGACTAATACGCATTAATGAAGTACTGTAAACTGTAAAGCACTGTAAAGTTAATAACTGTGTTGCAAATTAGGTTCAGATTTAATTACTACTGTTGAAAATTTGAGTATATTTGTAGAGAAAACATAAGCAAATTTTATATAGTAAATATTTTCATTTTAAAAAGTTTCGTCTACTCTACGAGTTTTAGTTCACAAATCATAATCTTTGAAATCAAGAATCAATATTTGAAAAAAAGGCGAACTATCATATTAATCCTAGCTGATAGACTTGAGTCTCATTAGCTTTCTGCGATATGACCTTTTGAAGATATTTTATCCAGAACTACTTCAATGAAACTCTTAACTAACTTCGCCCAAAAAACAAAACGAAAAACAGAGTGTTGGAAAAGCGTGACAATCTTTGCTGATATTTACCTTTAGTGTTGAGTTGAATGAATCTTCTTTTAGTTAAAGTGTTGTAAATCTCTAGTAAATCTTTCTAGCTTCTTTAGATCTCTCGTAGTTGTTTCTTCGTTGCTTCTCGAGTTATGACTTTTGAGCTATCGTCTCCATTATTTATACCCAAATCTTAAACCAGTCTCGCCGAGAAACGGAAACCAATCCAATGCTCCCACACGACTGACTCACATTACGGGGTCAAATTCCTCGCATTCCTTAAAGAAGGAAACGCTGAAACCGTATTTTTGGTTGACAAAACGCCTTGGTTAATTATGCAAATCCGGTTTCGTTTTTCTTGGTAAATTATTTCCTTTGTAATAATAATGTGGTTTTGAATATCTTAGATATGTTTTAAGGGGAAATGGTCCACGCCCACAAGATCCAAAAAACGTTTGATTCAAAAACTTTGATACAAGTTCGAAACATTAGCATCTTGGCTGGTAAACTTCTTCAAGGAAGCAGAATTTGTAAAGAAAATTCTGAACACTACAAAAAAAGAATATGCTTAAACAAAATACTACATAATGAGTAGATATTGAGTTGTATTTTGGTGAGGAAAACTCAAAAAAAGCTTTAATATTATTTCAAACTGATATAGTTTTCAAAAGGATAACGTTTTGAAATACGTCTACTTTAAAAATAAAAATAAAAATACAAAAAAAAAAWTTTTTTTTCATACTCGCACACCTTTTTTATAAGCTACACCATAAAAAAAGTTAACTTATGAGATAAATAGTTGCTGGAAAAATTACTTCAGCATAAGGTGTGCATTGAAAAAGAAAACGATGGAATTAGGGTCTACTAATGCGTATTAGTCTAATATCTATTTCACGGGTTTAATGACTTTACTCCAGCTTAAGGGCTGTGTCACAAAATTCTTAAGTTACAAACTTCGTGAAAATTCTGCGCTATTTTTGGACGTCATAGAGCTTGAATATGGTACGTATTTTTTTACTCGTACTAGTTTTTAACGCTAATTTTGATAACAGAGTCTTAAGCAGTTCTTTTTACGTATATTAGGGTTGTTTATTTGTGAGTCATGAGAGGCGATGCTAGTCACGCGAAAAGCAAAAAAAGTACTATATTTAGCCTTAAAATCAACTAGTTTGTCCACGAGAAATCTTTCTTATTAAGTCGTTATACAACACTAAGTCAGAACTGACAGAAAAAGAAAATAGGGTTTATAGTTTGTGTCGATACTATAAGACACTACGATATTATCTTAAACACTTTAGGGGGGAAAGATTGTCGACAACGGAAATACCAAATGATTTCAATCATGTCAAAGTAATCCATAAATTTAAAAATACTTATAGAGTGCACGCACTAAACCCGTGAAACAAATACTAACTTTTAGTACTAAATGGTGATAAATAAACAATAGAAAACAAAGGATTCTGTATGAAACAGTACTAATTAGTACTAATTTTAAATGTTCACGGATTTAGTGCGTGCACTCTCTGACTTATATATTCAAGTAATAATTGGTACAATTTTTCATTTCGTATATCCCATTCACACCTAAACGTGTTTAGTTAAACTATGTTTTCAATTAGGAAAAAAATTGAGAAACTAGAAACCTACAATATAATGAAACTTTGTAAAATATTATCAGAGCAAGACAAAGGATAGCTTACATGTATTATTTTACCAATATTGTGCAGTGTTCGTAGATAGTTTTCCAAACCTGTTTAGTTAAACAATTTAAAACGTGTTTAAGCCTTGGCGTGAATGGGGAACTAGATTCTTTACTTATTTTCCAATTTTTTAATATAGATACGATAATTACTTAAATACAAAGTATTTGAATTATAACATTCTTTTTTTAGTGTCAATATCCTTAACATTTCTATCTGAAACGGAAGACATTAGAAACAGTATACTCAGATCTAGAGAATGATAACAATCTGCTGACACTAGCGAGTATACACTCCTTGTTTTTTGTCACTTTTTCTAGTAGATTTATACTGTAAATTATGATTTATTTTGATCACTTGGTGAATTTAACTCAGTGCTTCATTTTAGAGGGTTTGAAAGAGTAGAAAGAAAGTTCAGGAAATCATAACCTGAAGAAAACTGTGATCAGTACACGGTTCGAGTCTCATCACTGTAAAGCCCCGTTTACACTGGCGATTTTTGCGGCGATTTTTGCTGCGATTTTTCTGCGATTTTTGGGGCAATTTTTCGGGAATATGAAATCTTTTGTCTCATCCTTCAGAATAGACATTCGTCTAGGAAAATCTTGGTATCCTGAAAAAAACCTTACAAGTAAATTCTTTACCATTATTTATTATGGACAAGATCGCAAAAAAAATCGCAGCAAAAATCGCCGCAAAAATCGCTAATGTAAACGGGGCTTAACATTTGTACTTCAAAAACCTTTTTAGTAAACTCTTTTCGTAATTTAGGGCGTTCATTTTCCTAATTCTTATGAGAAAGGAAGTATTAACGACCTTAGTATCATTGAGGCTTTCGCGTTTTGACAAGATATGGAATGTAAGGATTTGTCTCCCTTGAAATAATCTGATTTTTGAATACAATATGTGCAATAATAGTACCAGTGATTACAGGGATAACGTGTTTCACCCAAAACTGTCGAAAATATGCTTTACATTTGAAGAATGCAGACATCAAAATGCTTAAAATATTATGATGTTATCCGTAATAATTTCYGACAAATACAGAAGTGGAAAACGTTGAATACTCCAGAAGTCAACCATGACAAGGCCTTATAAGGGAAAGATGCTAAAAAACATAGAAATCACTTCAAAACGATATATTTTAATCGCTTAAGAATTAGAGGAATTGTTTGGGAAGGAAAATGATTTGTGAGCGGTAAGTTCTAATTATTCGTGGTTTTCTTGTGTAATTTCAATAATAGAACTTAAAACCGGAATAGGAGACGATAATAGTACATATTTTGTTGGTCACTTGGGGAAATTGCTTTTTTAGATGGCTGAGGCAATGTGTTTTAGTTTTGCGGGTTTGCTCTAAAAACACTTTGAAATTACTGGAAGCAAGGATTGAATTATAACAAACCACAGCGAGCTTAAAAAAACGTATCATATTCGCTGATGCTACAAGGTCTGTTTTGGTAGAACAGAACAAGATGTGAGACAAGTTTCTGTTGTTTCCACACTTTTCGGCTTTATTCTCACAGTTCTAGCTCGCTCTTTTTCTCTCTTCCTTTAAGTGTTTTTCGCTTCTATCTTTAATTCTATTTTCTTATTTTAGCTACTATTTGTTCTTTTCTTCCTTTTCCTTTCTTCCCTCCTAGTTTTGTTTCTTTTTTCTTTCTCTCTCTCCCTCCTTTCCCCTCTCTTTTCTTTTTTTCTTTCTTTCTTTTTCTTTTCTTTCTTT
>NW_022261603.1:34536-46635 GCF_009602425.1 Actinia tenebrosa
TCTCTCTCTCTCTCCCTTTCTTTCTCCCTTCCTTATTTCATCAGCCAAACGTGCTCATATCAAACTCCCAAATAAACAAGTCCACCATCACCATTCACGTGTTTCACCACAGACGTCGCGTGACACCCTGATCGTTTTCAATTTCAAGATTACACTTTACGAYAACGTGCGAACAAGAACTCCTAAACACAAAAAACACCCCACCCTCCCCTCCGTCCATTACRAAAATCTCTTCAAAAAAAATCAAACTCATCCTTGCTATTCGCAAAAGAAAGACTTAACTAAAAAATCCTTACACAGTTTAATTTTATTTCCACTCTCCAAATTTATATATCATGACCTTTCTATTTTAGCGCGACGGATGTGACCGAGCATAGACTCTTACTTCCGGTTTAAAAAGTTTATGTGGGAGTTGGAATCTTCAAAACAAAACAATGAGAGTCTGTTTACGATAAATATACGTGCGTGTGTTCGCCGTCAACGCTGTGAATTAGGTCACGAGATATTTTTACGGCCTTCATTAGAGAAGCCGAATACTTGTCCTTGTTGAGATGGATTAAATACGTAAAGTAAAACGCTGGGAAACGATGAAAACTTAGTCACGCCTGAAGCTTACTATCTTTTCACTGGCGCTTGCGTGAGGGATATATTTGATTTAAAAAAAAAAAAAGATTGTATCGTGTTAAATTACTTCACGGACAGCCGTGCCCCGACAAAGAAAACACCAAGTAACAATTAAATAATCTAAGGATTTCCTAACGAAAAGAATAAGTTTGTTAATCGGATCAAAAACAACACGAAAAACAAGAAAACTCTCCTAAACTACCTCAGCTACAAACAAAAACATGTGGGGAAAGATGAAACGATTTCCCGAAAAATTCGGATAGGAAATTTGTGGGAAACCAGTAGAAAAAGTTGGTGCTGTATTAAGAATATGAAGGTAGATGACTACACAATTTCCAGCACGCCTTGGGCAATGTAACCGCTTAAGTAAGCCAAACATATTTTGAAATTATTGGGTAGAATTCGGATTTCCTTACTGGAAAAGCAAAATTAGTTTATCGTTGTATGTGCAAATTAAAGAAAACCGGTTGAAAACCATGGTTAAAACCCTCATAGAAAACCGGTTTGAAACGGGATAATYTGTCGTTTGAAGACGTTTTTGACGTTGACTCGTGTTCGAGTAAGGGGTGAAATTAAAGAGCTTTCGTCCTATCATCGCCTAGCCCTATCTCCGTCACTTATTATACGTGACAATGCTAAGCATAGAACATAATATCTTCTAGGTCATAGTCTTAATACACGAATTTACTAGAAATTCCAAATAACTCTTCGTGACATCATTGACCTTCACTAGCGTTATTTCCACTTTCAATTAAAGCTGTTTTTAACCACGATTTACGCACACAGTCCCACGTTCGGATTATTTTAGTAAACATGAAAGAAAACGTGGGTAGAACAGGTAGTGAAATCATCTTATTACCTACTATACGAGAAAGCAATTACGCGCGCAAGAGATTCTATGATTTGGGCCGCGCTAAATACGTAAACAAATGGTTCAACTATGGTATCATCCACTTGTATCATTTACCTGTTTTTTCCCCGATGTGATTGGAAAACGTACTGTAGTGTTACTTACAGCTTACACAAGCCATAGCATTGAAATGGCTTTCCATAGGAATGGTTATCGTATGAGTGGGAAACATACGGTACTGACTTACAGCACGTACACGGTACGACATGCCGTAACATTCAAAATGTCTTCCCATCTGAATGGTTTTCGTATGAGGGAGAAACGTACGGCACCGACTTACAGTACGCACACCCCACCACACGCCGCTGTAACATTGAACGGGCTTCCCATTATCTTCCAGTAATTCTTTGAGTAAGCGAGTTATGTGGGGTCTATACCCTAGAAGGGATAGCCACGCAAGCAGACGCAACACCAAGCCAATGAATGTTCTCACTATGAAAAGAATGGACGCAAGCGCAAGAGAACGGAAGATTTTTTCTGCTTTTCTTTTCGTTTGCTTGCACTTGCTTGTTTTGTCGCTAGTGAGAAGCAGGCTTTACAGCTACAGTAAGATAAGACCACAATAAGCCGTTACGAAGTAGCCATATCGTTTCCCACTCGTATAAAAATAACCCTACAGTTCTTACATACGGACCTCTAGTATATGATAACACAGACTGATGAAAACTGACTTGACATRCTGACCTACAGCTTAAAAATAAATAGATTGTTTATTATCCCGGCTGGCCACTTTTTCCCTTGAAGCAAAGRCTTGGCAAATAGCGTGACCGCAAGGATTGGGACACAAGCAAGGAAGGAATCGTGGGTCGTATTCATAATAATCGCTACAAAGGCTTTGTTTCTTTGAAGAGACTCCGTTTTCTTTCTCAACTTGGGAAACTCACTGTGAGTTGGTTTTGAGGTTTTCCTGGTACAGAATTGTTGGAAACCAGAAAGAAAACACTTGATTGCTAGACTCGCTTTGATTAATTAGGAAGCTTACTGTGAGACCGTTGAGGTTTTCCTCCCAGCATCTTTGGAAACCAGAAACAAAAACACTTGTGAGATTCGGTTTTAAGTTGTTATGAAACTAACTGTGAGTTGGTCATTGAGGGTTTCCTCGAACAGAATCGGTGGAAACCAGAGAGAAAAACATTTGCTATATTCGCTTTAATTTATTGGGAAACTAACTGTGAGTTGGTTTGAGGTTTTCCTTGTACAGATTCGGTGGAAACCAGAGAGAAAAACACGTACTATATTCCTTTGAGGTTTTCCTCGAACAGAATCGGTGGACACCAGAGAGAAAAACACGTACTATATTCCCTTTAAGTTATTAGAAAACTCGATGTAAGAAGACCTATTAAGCCATTGAGGTTTTCCTCCAACAGAATCGTTGGAAACCAGATAGAAAAACAATTGCTATGTTCACTTTAAGTTAATAGGAAGCTCGCTGGAAGAAGCCATTAAAGTCTTCCTCGAACAAAGCCTTCGAAACCAGAAAGTTGAACGCTTTTAAGATTCATATCAAGATTATCTTGTACGAGTATCTTGTTCGAGTTACAGGGCCCGGTTGTACAAAGGGAGGATAGCGCTTTCCGACGGATAAATCTTATTCAGGGGATAAAATTATTGGATAACAGCATCGACTTATCCACTGGATAAGGATTTCTCCGCCGGATAGTGCTATCCAGGCTTCGTACAACCGGGCCCAGATATATAAGAAATTTACGGCTAATGCAAGAAGCTCTTGGGGTGGAATTTCTTCCTTGAACTTTATTTCTCATATACACAAGACATATTTCCAAGATACAGTCTATTTCGTCCCCTATAACAGCCCCAAAACTCACTGCAATGTTAACCCGATCCACTTTTTCCTTCAACCTCGGAATCAGTAATAAAGACACGAGTATTTCGCAAGGACTTTTCATTTGAATTATATACGACAAGCGTCTGTGTGATACACCTTTGTGTGCTGCTTCACGCGGATACCATTTCGAGCAAAGTTTTTGGACGTATTTTCCTCCGTGCGCAATAATATATCTTTAAGATATTTTTTCACGGTCTGTTATACTAAATATCGTGCGTTCTAGTATACGCCCAGGCAGGCAGTATTTTCTATATCTGTCCGCGGTCAAGTATCTTTAGATTTTGCAAGAAAGAAATTGTTGCGCAAAGTCTAGAATCGGATAGCCTGATTTTGATATGGGCGCGTAACGCGATGATTAGTAGGGACGGGTTTCCTGTGTCAAATCAAGCCCCACACAGTGAGCACTGTGAGCCATTTCCTTATTTGAATTTCCCCCACTCCGTCTCGCTAAACATAATTTTTTCTAGGAAAAAAATCCCGAGCTCCACGCAAACATTTGCTTGAAGAAACATATTATTAAACTTCTTGTTATGTTTTTGCAGAGGTAGGATAACACGAAGAAGCCCCCGGAGGAAATCCATTGAATCAAGGGAGATACCTAACAAATTCTACTCACATGTGATGTTGGGTCCGGGAATCAAACCTGAGATCCCAGAAGCCAGAGGCGAGTGTATTACCGCATACATCATCCTTATTTCCTTATAACGACAATAATATATTCCTTTGTTAATTATTTATAGGGGGGGGGGGGGGGGGGGGAATCTTGAAATGACCTTGGAAATTTAAATGCAGTTGACTCCTGACGATATCTTTCCTTTTACCTTCGCTTCGGTTTTCATAGTGGGGGAGTTTGAATATCACTTGCGACAGGGCGGATGAGTAGTTTCGTTGCAAGGGGCCTATTAGTTCAACTGATAACCAACTGGTGATTGTAGCCATATCCGTGGTTTAGCGGTGTATAGAAGGATAAATTATTACCGATTTTCAAAAAATAAAGAACAAGAAAAAAGATACTAAAAATAAAAAATGCCGGGTAATGAAAAACGTATCTACCTGTTTCAACTATTGTATCTCATTGCGCATGCGTTCGTTGTGGTTCACTGAAAAAATGTGCGCTGGTCGGTGATTGAAGGGCGGGTCGGAGATCAGTGGGTGTTCGGACTACTACAGGTGGGTCATTATATTCCGTTTTGGTTTATAATTTCATTTGATATTCATACAACTTGCTCGAACGACATGTACACTCACATGAGCGCATTGATAAAAAATTTTAACTAAAAAATTCAACAAAGAAAAATAATTGCATAACTTGAGGCCATTGAATAGTCTGAAGTTTCAAGTTGGTCAAATTTTTTTCCAACGCGAAAAATAGAAAGATCTATGATAGAATAAGATCGCAAAATTGCGTAATCCTACTTCAATATAGTAAATCATCTCTATATAAAGTACTTAAAAGGTTTCCATTCGGTCAAGTGAATATAGCCTTAAGTCGCCCCTACGGAATAACGTAGTCCACGAGGTTCGTTTTTCATCGTATTGAAAATTCCGGGCCATCCGAGTGTTGCAAGTATTGAAAATAACTGAAGTGTCGGGACGAGGTGTTGTTCGAGGAAAAACATTCCATTCAAGAGTGATTTAATCCGAGAATAATGGCAAGAGGGATAATGTTTGAAATGTAAAACATACATTTAAGAATATGAATTTTCGGCTTTAAAGATGACAAACGGAAACGTACAGTTCGAGAAATCCTTTCACTCATAAGATTTTTCTCAGGAACGAAATAATATTCGATGGAATGCGATAGGGGAAACGCCCAAAGTTAAGCGGTCAACTTTAACCTAAATTAGATTTTAATTCAATGAGAAAGAAAACGCACCAAAGAATATAACTCGGGAAAAAATACGCCAAAAGTAACAGGGTTTGTTTATCGAATGATCTAAGTCAGGGCATGGCTAACTCACAGATCAAATCCTGAAACAACCTCTGGGCTGATCTAAGTTAGGGCATGGCTAACTCACAGTTCAAACCCTGAAACAACCTCTRGGCTGATCTAAGTCAGGGCATGGCTAACTCACAGATAGAACCCTCAAACAACCTCTGGGCTGATTTAACTTGGCCGGGGTTTGCTAACTCACAGATAGAACCCTGAAACAACCTCTAGGCTGATCTAAGTCAGGGCATGGCYAACTCACAGATAGAACCCTGAAACAACCTCTAGGCTGGTCTAAGTCAGGGCACGGCTAACTCACAGATAGAACCCTGAAACAACCTCTGGGTTGATCTAAGTCAGGACATGGCTAACTCACAGATCAAATTGGAATTCAGCACGTCAAGTTTTGCGGAGATACAAAAACTGGAGAACCGCGGATTCGACCAAAAAAGAGCTTTGATTCATTTTTCCTTTCATTTATTTTCTATAAAAGTGCGCAATGTATATACATAYAGCTTTAGTTATATACAAAGAATGTTGTATAAATAAAATAGAAATATATGATACAAAATACATATAAATATATAAGTGTTTGACGGCGACCAAAAGAATCGCAGCCTCTGGGATACTTCATCCCTTTTTCGCTTCCACTTGTCGAACGGGCGACTCTAATTTTTCACCAGTTTGCTGTAAATACAACATTTTATGTTGAATCTTAACAATTTTGGCTTGAAATCTTAATATTCTTTCTTGTAGTCTCAGAATCTGTTGAGTAGTTTCAGGATTTGTTTGGTGATTCAAGTCTACAGTTTTCGCAGTTCTAACGAATGGATGCTCGATCTGAATCGCGACCGGCCGAAGTGGATCCGAGACTCTTCCGGATGCAGCCGAAGCCACCCGGATTTCATTCGGTTCTTCTAGAATCGGTGAGCTACGTCCCATTGGTAGGTCGATGTGCATCGCATCAGCTCGGGTAGTTTCCGGACCAAATGTTGACTCATTAATGTCTCTAGTGTGATGTTCACCTTTATGAATAGTTATTTCGGACTGCCCGAGCTCTTTCCGAGTTTTCACCGAAGGACTCTCGGAAACCGCTCGGGTAGCTAAATCTGATTCGGAAGCCGTATTTTTGGAAGGACTATTACGTCGTTTCAGTTCGTTAGCTAAACCAGTTTGCCTTACAAATGGTTCATTGATTGTCGCAGATTTTCTACGCTCTTGAATATCTTTCAAGTCCTTTTTTAACTGGTGCACGCTGGGCCTTCGTGCTGTAGGCCTTCGAGGTGGCTCGGGCTCCAGTCCTAAAACGTCCYCCCAGGTCCGTTTTATCAAGGGGGCTACAAGTGTCCAAATATACACCAGGCAGCATATAAAACTAGCAGACATCTGGACCCAAACCGCTGACCAGTTTTTGATGAGCTTCTTGAAGTCCTCCGCTTCGTCTGGGCTATGCCAGTTCGTAATCACCATCATTAAGTGCAACGACGCTAAGAATAACATAAAATGAAATATAGAATAACTATACGCTATGTCTTCATTTTCTTCTTGATCCTCTTYGTCATATTGTTTTCTATTACTCGTATTTTCTTTTTTACTTTTTCTTCTATTTACTTGTCGGCTTTTTCGAAGATACTCGGGGTTATCCGACAAAGCTAGTCCGAGTTTTCCAAGTTGTGACGTGCTCGCGCGGACAGTACAAGCGAACGTCAACAACGCGAATGTCAAAACGGAGCCAAAAACAGCCTGTCCATTCACCCCTGAGGCTTTATCATACTCGAGTATTACATCCCCCAGGGGATTGCACATGCTATCTGGCTGACTAGACAATGTGTTCCAGGTCAGATACATTGTATATATTGTCACAACTGAAGACTGTAGAAGACCAGCTCCGTTTGCCTCTTGTTGTATCTGAGGTAGAATAGAAATTATGGTGGCTAAAGCGCAATGAGCGACGTTAAAACTGATGTAAAAGGTATTCGCCTTGCACTGGGATATATCGACGGGATTGGTGAAATAGATGTAAAGTACTGCGGCTGCGCAAAGCGAGAGTGCGTAGACTATAGCAGTWGCAAATGCAAGCGCAAAGAACCAACATTTTGTATTTAAAACGTCCATTTTCTCAGCCCAACTTGCGCTCCATGAGTACCCAAAATCAATGATAAAAACGACTTGTAAAAGAAGGAACATAAACCCGCCGGTTAATCCAACATACATCCAAATCATCCCAAATTGAGAGAAGTTTGGAATATTAAAGGCAGCAATAAAGAGAAGCGTTAATATAGAAAGCTTGATGTACCAAAATCCGTTATGCAAACGCGCTCGGAATTGTTTTGTCGAGGTGACGTCGTAGGTGAGGATACTGAAGGTGAAAAAGAACACCGACATCACGAAGAAGACCCGATAGGCTGYCGAATACCCGACCAAGTTGTCGCACATTTTCGGCGAGGAGATGGTATCACATAGGTACGGGATGCTATCTAAGTGTTTTCTCATATCTGGTACTAGCATGATAAAGCTCATGACGTTAGCAAGGCCTAAAAACAACAGAAATATTAGCTTGGAGCGGGCTCCCTGTGTATTACTTCCCTTTCTCTTGCACAGAAGACCGCAGGCCGCTGAGCCAGCACAGCAAGCGATTTCACTCGCTACTTCCSCTAAACCAAGCGTCTGTAGGGCTGCTCCCATAGAAACCCATATAGACCATTAGTCACGTGACCAACACTAGACCAATGTTGACRGACGTGGCCCAAATTTGGCCAATCTCTTTCAAAAACTTTCGCAAAAAATCTTCGGTATTGCTGGAAAATAAGTCGATATAACAATTACAAAACCCTGTTATTTTTCTTCTGTTTCTAAATTCGTAGTTTTCTTTCCAAACTGAAAAATGTTCCAATAACTTTCCTATTCTTTGTTGTTCAAAAATATGCGCTTTCACATTTAAACCATAGAGTCACAAAGTTGCCAACGCGCTCGTATATCGTAGGAATTAAAATACGAGAAATTTTATGGAAACCGTTGTTTAAAAATCTGGGGAATCCAGATTTTTCTGCAAGTATGAGCCAATTCTGCTGCCAGTCAAATTGAACTGAAACCCAAATTCTTCGCTTTAAAGTCCTTGAATTTAGTAGAGATTGTTAAGTCTTTCGCCACCAAAAAGTTGATTGCTAACGGTGTTTCGAGCGAATACAATTCGTACGATGATCTTCAACCTTTTGTTTACAATGGAGAAATCTTCGACTTTCTTTGGTTTCTAGCATTGAGAAATACCGTATATTATCGAGAGTGCTGTCCAAGAAGTAGTTAATCAATTTAAACCACCTCGATAATTCTGTTTTTGATTGTGAAAGCAAATTCTTACTACACAAGAAGATTTCACAGAACGTCAACTTCATTCACGGATGACTTATCCAAGACTTGAGCTCRTGGAATGGTTGATTCTTGCAACCACTTGCCTTCAATGCAAGACGCTCCAGACTTCAGTAAAGTTTGAGGGGTCTTTGGAAAACAATTTTGAAGATTTCTGTGGTTGTAATCCGGTGTTTTAGTCTGTCAGCACTTGTAAAAAGACATTTCACGGCCAACACCTTCGAGTTCAAATCACTCACACAATCCAAAACAAGTCCTGTTACCAAACCTAAAAGAATTTCCTCGGCTTCTAGGAGATGTTTTTGCTTTTCAAATCAAATTCCAAGCTTTTGTCGTCAACAAAACAAATCTTAGGCTTCCAGCAAAGAATGAAGCATTTCTTGTAAGGAATATCGGCGATTTTTGGAGCAAAAATGGCGGGATATTTCGAGTCGTGATTTGTCGTTTTTTTGTTGATATTACGTCAAGGTAGCAACAGGTACCATGTGTCGTGGTTGACTGATTCAGTAAATTATGACATCCGGGTGTGGCCTTTACCCGTATTTACGAATGCGTTACTATGGTAACCAATTGTGAAAACATTGCGATAACAGTATGTGATTCGGTACCAGTTCATACGGCCAACATAACCACAGGAGACCCAGATTTATTCTAAAAAAAWCCTTTAACAAAATATGAAGTCGACATGAAAATAATTTCTTTTCATTTTTAGTCTCAAACTGTTCGAAAGTCACATTTCTAGCGAAAATCTAAATGTCTTTCGAAAATAAAATGGGAAGGAAGCAAGGAAAGGAGAAATAATGGATGGAACGCAGGAAGGCGAAAAGAAAAAGTGAATGGAAAGATAGAACGAGGGAAGTAGAGGAAGGAAGGAAGAATGCAAAGAAGGGATAATAGAAGGAAGGACATAAAAATAAAAGGAAGGAAAGAAGGATCGAAAGAAGGAAGGAAGAAAGAATAGAAGAATAGAAGGAAGGAAAGAAGGAAGGAATCAGGAAACCGAGGAATAACAATTACAAATGTATTAAGTTGAATACCAAATATAAAACTAAATGAATAAAAATATTATTTTTTATCAAATATTAAGAAACGTGTAACAAGTTTAATCTGACAGAGGGATCAAATTTTATTCAAACAGCCTTGAAAAATGTTTACATTACCTTTTTATGCGTTAATATGTTATCTTATATAATTTTATATTCTATCCGATATTCACTAATACATTACATATTCTGTCCTAAATATTACCTTTTTATACTACTATATTATTTGATATAATTTTGTATATTCATGGGACACGAGTGAAAAACGTCTGCGCATCATCGTCTGCGCGAAACATCTTCTTGACGTCATTATTTCGCGATCTCTTTATTGAATATATCGGCAACGAAAAGAGATATAAAAAAGAAAGTAAGCTTATTATTTTAGCTAAATAACTTGACACTTTTAATAAAGTTTATCTATCTATAAGGACTTTGAAATCAGGAAGAGATCCTGTAGGCTTGATAGCCACTTCAAACAAAACCTTTATACCAAAAAATACATCATATGCCCATTTCTATAAAATTAAGACCAAGTCATTCGAATGACGTCATTGACTCTTCTCCTGCTGGCGTGACAATGTTTGATTTATCGGAAAAAGGAGTTTACTAGAGTGCAAACAATTAATCCGTGAAACACTAATTACTTAATATTACAAAATAGTGCTAATTAAACAATATAAAACAATGAAATTTGTATGAAATTGTGCTATTTAGTATTACTAAAGTTTCACGGATTTACTGTGGTCACTATCAAATTTGTCATATCGCATAATAGTAAATTTGCAAGAATTTTGTAAAGATTGCCCTAAAAATGACGAAGATATAATTTTTCAAACCCCCCCTCCCCTTTTTTACTGGTAAACATTTTTCCGATACCCCCCCCCCCTCTTCCATACATTATGAACGCAGCTAAAACAGGCTAGGAAACACTAGTACTAGCAGGAATGGACTTCTTGCGACTCCACTCACCCCACCCACAAAACTTGAATTCATGACATTCTAATAATTACAAATATTGTGGATCTCAAAAATACAATAAATATCTGTGCGTGTCATAAGTGAATGTTTTGCTCTGAACCAATCACAAGGCAGAAACTCAAKSCATCCAATCWMGTGCTAGAATACACTTAACAARACTTTTAAATGGCTTCCGCCCTGAACCAATCAAGTGCTAGACTTACAAATGGSTTTCGCTCTGAACCAATCCAATCATCCAATCAGCCATCCAATCAAGAGCTAGAATACACTCCATGGATTCTACTTCTCAGCCAATGAAAAGACACGTAAAATCTAGTCTTTTTTTTTTTTCCTTTCTTTTTAAAAAAAAAAGGATTATTTAATTACCAGCAGTTTTTTTCCAGCACGAAGATAAGAGCTTGGCTGTTCTTTCTGGTTCAACTTGATTCTCTTCTCRCTCACATTCTTGCATTTTTTTGGTGTTGGATTTAAATCAGGAATTTTGTAACCAACACTTATGAGATCGTGGAGCCATGCCTCGGTAAGGAGAGCATCCTTCACCCCCCAGAATTTGTTTTCCACCATAGCAATACTCAAGTCCATGATACGGCTGAAAAAATCCTTTTTGTCAGACTTCCAGTTAATGAGGAACTTAACCAGCCGACCAGCGTCGTGATAGAGATCTTTCTCGTCRATGAAGTCATCAAGGTAATTATGCGCACTTCGAACTTGAACAGCATTTGGMGGGAAAAACGACAAATACCCTCCAATCTCCCATAGCAACCGTTGTGCATAGTAACCTCGCCAAATGTCGCAGACACGAAAGGCAGTCGTTATGGGCAACAAGGTCGCCCATAATCCTTCGTAAAGAAAAAATGTATTCTGGGAATTGAAGGGTGCCATTGTTCCAGGGGGGAGTAAGACTGCAGGGGCGTTGGCGTCAAATTTAACATCAAGACGAACGCCTTTATCCTTACGGGTGAGTCTATAAATAGCATCGACATCTGGGTCCCCATCTACTACCCCYTGCTGTATTGCGGTTTGTACACCCCGGCACTTATCAAATATATGATGGGTGGGGTCTGCGATGTTCTCAAGTGGGTACCCACGGGGCCAAAWAGTACTCTGCCCAAAATGAGAATACGGATTGACTGCATTTGCATCTGTGTTGTACACCAGAAAATCCCCAGAATCCTTTTCGAAGAAAGTGATTTTCCCAGATGTTGGGTGGTTGTCGTCGTCAGTGTCATAAATTTGTTTCGCCCCATGTTGTATCGCATAGAGGTAGCCAATGTTTTTACGGGCGTAACTCTTGTAAGGAATCAGATTGACTATTTGATAGCCAAGCTTTTTCTGATCTTCCACACTTARAAACACACAATTGGGATGGCTAGAAAATTTTAAAAATTAAAAAAAATTAATC